>APFE030039181.1:104897-152629 GCA_000404065.3 Pinus taeda | reverse complement strand
TTTAGCAACACAATTAACAACATGGCTGAAAATTTTAAAAGTATATACCTATTGCCCTTAGTATCGTATTGATATATTGATGGTGTATTGATATTATTGTAGTGATGGTGTATTATAATGCAATGTAATATAATCTTTTGTAAATATTTTGATTGGGTCAAATTACATTAAAAAAATTAAAAAGGAAATATAAATATAAAATTAATAACTAATTATAATTATAATTATATTTAATTGTGCCTAGAGGTTGTCTACAACTCGGTATATCACGTGATTTTCTTCCTTCTTGCATAGTTTCACGTGTGTCTTTTTTCATTACTCATCGGCATAGAATCCACGCTAGCCCCTTGATATCTCCACATAGGAATCACAAGTGTAACATAAATTTTTGGCCACAGATTTAGTTTGCACGTTGAACAAGACAAAATATAGGCAACAGAGCTTCATTTTAGAACATATTTCATGGAAAAACAAACTAAAAAATCACCTTAAAATGCAGTTTTTCTATGGGTCTTCAAAACATGGGCTTCAACCCTTCATATTCTCTACATCTAGGCTTGGATTAGCCATGCGGATATTTCCTATGGTTTTATACTTCTTCAAAAAATTCTCTAAGAGTTCACAATGCTAAAATTCACTAGGACTTTACAAAGTTTTATTATTTAGTGAAAGACTCGCCAAGACCTTACAAGGTTTTATAATTGAGTAAAATATTCGCCATGCCTGGTGAGAGATTCGCCAAAAAATTATATATACATATTATATTATTGATAAAATCGCCTTCCATTTTTCCTATATACCATGGAGATTCGCCCATTTATTATATTTATAAATTTAGGGGGGGTTCTTAAAATTTTCCCTGCTTTGCTTCATCATGCAATTATTACTGTTAGATTCTCATTTGCAGAAGTTGATACCAGTTGTGATTACATGCTTAGATCCATTCTTGTTTGGTTTCCATAGTTGATTTACGTGATTTGCTGCCAATAAACGGTTGTGCATCATGCTTATGGTTTCTAGGTCAAATTAGGTTAAAGTAGTTAGATCTTTGGTTTGCATAGCCTTTGTTGATTAGCTTTGGGAAATAACGTGCAGAGTACCTATGATACCTCCTCATCTATCGTTACCCCATCCATGCAACCTTCTTTGTCCTCTAACTCAGATTCTTGCCCTTCATTTGCCACATTTTCCCACTTTGCCCTAATTTCTACATTCTTGTGCATCATTGCTCCCTTCATCCTCGAACGAATCCAATCGCTCCTTAGCCTCATTCACCAGTTCCTAGACCCCTTAAAATCCTTATCCAACCTCTGTTTCCACTTTCCCACCAATTTTCCTCCATCAACCCTCTAAAATCCTCTTTTCGGAGCATCCTGTAGAAATTACAGAACATCCTGTAGAACCCCTGCAGACTTCCTGTAGAAGCTCACGGCAGCAATTTCTTGATATCCGAACACTGTGAAACTCTCTGGAAGGGTGCTAGGAACCCCTTAGGCCATATTATTACCTTCCCAACCTCCTACAAGCGCCTCGCCAATCCCATTCCTCACCTCGCCTCTGCATAGTCAAAAACAGTTAAAGCACATGCATGATAATTCTGACAACTTACTCAAAAATACAAAAAAAATGTTTCTTTTCATATGTTACTGTAGAAGTAGCTTAGACACATGCATTTTACCTTCCTATAATTCAATGGCATTTCTTTCAGTAGCTTTCTTCCTCTTTCTTGCATCAGTAGGACTAGCTGGTAAAATTAGGGTTTGCTAGGGTTTGCATTTCCTTTCAGCTTTTTAGTTTCTTTCTACAAGTAGACTAGTCTCCTTTTAGTTAGCTTCCATCCATCAGTTAAAAATCTTCTTCTCAGAGCTCATAGAAGTTGGCTTAAGCTCCTAGCGGACTTGTGCCAGCTGACCAAGTGATAGTCGCAGCAAGAGCTAGTACTTGTGCATACAGCACTGTCGCTTCCAAGTTTGTTACGAACTATCGGGTTGATAAAAGTAAAGAAGGGAGTCCCAGGAGTTGCAACATTATTGCTGCAATACTGGAGCCCACCACCGGGGAAAACATTGCGTTGTTCTGATAACCTCTGCTAATGTTGCCTCCCCTTGATTAGAGAATAATTTTTGGAAAATGGTTTCTCCCCATGCACGAGAGAGATTCAAAGGTATTGGCCTCTCTACCTTCTTCATCCTTTAGCTTCCAGATGGTATTCATTATCTTCCTCCCTTTTGCATAATTGTGAAAAAAAATTGTGTTTTCATCTCCAGCCTTCAGCCAAATCACCCTACTTTTCAACCTTCATTCCTCTTCTCTGTCCAAAAGGATTTGACTTCTAATTTTTTCTAATAGCAAGATCCTATCCTTCGACTCCTGAGATTCATACCCATCTGATTCAGGGTTTTCCAATTCCCCAAGTTCCAAGTTGATTTTGGTTAAATCCTCATTATGTTTCTGCTTCCTCTTCTTTGCCCATTCCACTGTGGCCTTCTTCAATATTTTCAAATTTTCCATGAAGAGGACACTCTTATCCTCTATGGAGTTCCTACACGGAGATCTCCAAGTTTCTCTAAAAATCTTATTGAAAGATTCCCCCTGTAGCCAGGATGCGTTGAATTTGAATGGGGTTGTCGGCTTAAGGGGAGGCTGGGAGATTTCAAGGGGTATTGGAAAATGATCTGAGTTACCACCCTCTCCCACCCATTGTCGGAAAACCAGAATTCTGGAATTTCACTACTTCTACCATGAATGAATATCATAAAAATTCCTCAATAATTAGTAGAAAAAAACCCCAAATTCAGTAAATGAAGAGGTTGATGGGTCCAAGAAAGGGCCTTAAAATGTTGGAATTGTGGAGAAAACCATCCACAAAGGAGTTGTCCTCAATGAAAGTAGATTGAATGAAGATATACAATCTAAATGAAGCAACAACATTGAATGAAGTGGATTAAAACATACCATGAATTTATGCTACACTGTACAACAGGAGGGAAGATCAACAAGTTGTAGTAATCCAAATGGAAGTTACGATCAACCAACATGTTTCAATTTTAATTGACCCAGGTTCTATATTCAACTATATCAACCTGAATATGTAGAGAAATGTGAATGTCCAAAGAAAACTCATAAATAATCATGGTTGGTTCAACTGTCCATTGGAGCAAAAGGTGGGTGACATACATAGGACATAGTGGAGTCATTCCCTGTGGAGATTGGTGGTATGACCACCATGGTTGCTCCCAACTTATTACCATTAGGATCTTATGATGTCTTAATTGGCATGCACTTGTTGGAAACCCATAAAACTAAGATTTATTGTTGAGATACTAGTGAGAAGGTAACACTACAAGGGATAAAGAGACCAATTAAGCTCAGGAAATAATCGTGTTTCTAGTGAAACAATACTGCAAAAAGGTCTATTTATTGTATGCAATTCATATGACTAGAGGATTAGAAGGAAGTGTGGATCGATTTGATGTGAAAGTCGCTCGGTGTTAAAATAATTCACTAACATGTTCCCAGAAGAATTGTTTGGACTACCACCTAGACGAGATATTGACTTTACTATTGAGTTAATTCTGGGAACTGTGCATACAACAAAGACTCCATATCACATGTGCACACTTCAACTCATGGAATTTAAGATACAATTAAAGGAGATGCTGGAAAAAGGATATATTCATCCCGGTTTATTACCCTAGGGAGCTCCAGTGTTGTTAGTTAGAAACAAGGATAGCATGTTGCGACTATGTATAGACTACCAACAGTTAAACAAGGCCACTATGAATAACAAGTACCCACTGCCCAGAATTGATGATTTATTCGACCAAATTAGATGGGATGTGATGTTTTCCAAAATATATTTGAAGTATGGATACCATCAGGTCATGATTCAATATGAAGACATTCACAAAATAGCCTTCATAACGAGATATGACCACTACGAATTTGTAGTGGTGCTGTTTAGGCTTACAAATTCCCTAGATACATTCATGTGCTTGATGAATAATGTTGTTAGACCTTATTTGGATATGTTTTTATTGGTCCTTGTAGATGATGTCCCAGTATATTCAAAAACCAAAGAAGATCATGAAGACCACTTGAGAGTTGTATTATAATTATTGAGGGAGCATAAATTGTATGCAAAACTAAACAAGTTTGAATTCTTCCAAACCCAAGTTCACTACTTGGGGCATGTTATTTCAAAAGATGTGGTTGTGGATCTGAAATAGATCAAGGCTATAATGGAGTGGCCCACTCCCCGGAATGTCACAGAGGTCAAATATTTCATGGCATTAGCTCGATATTACCAAAGGTTCATTCAAAACTTCTCAAAAATTAGGCATCCAATCATTTTTTTACAAAGGAAAGGAGTCAAATTTTAATGGACACCAAAATATGTAGCCAGTTTTGAGCAGCTTAAGAAGTTACTCACATGTGCACCTATCTTAAGAATAACATATCTGGAGAAGGACTTTGTAGTATGCACATATGCTTCTAAATAAGGATGTAGTGGATTCATGATGCAAGAAGGATATGTGGTTTTATATAAATCAACAAAGTTAAATGAACATGAGGAAAAAAATGTTATCCATGATTTATAGCTTGCAGTAATAGTTCATGCTTTAAAAATGTGAAGGAATTATTTATTGGGAAGAAAGTTTGTGTTGATGACAGACCATGAGGGACTAAGATATTTATTTGACCAGCCTAAGTTAAATTCTATACAAGCAAGATGTTTGGTTTTGATCATCAAATTTGATTTTGAGATAAAACAAATCAAGGGAAAAGAAAATAAGGTGGTATATTCACTTAATTGGAGTATACAAGAGGCCCATTTGGCATCAATGAGTAATATTTCAATTGAAATCACGAAAAGGATTAACGAGATGTTGTCTCATGATGAACTCTACCAACATGTAAAGAAATGTTGGCATAAGTAGCCAAAGGGATATGTGAGCAAGAGCTACCAACTCACTAATGATGGTATGTTAATGTTAAAAAATAGGAAGTATGTGCATGATGTAGCTAATTTGAGGAGGCTCATCATGGATGAGTTTGACAAAAGACCTTACTCAGGTCATCCTAGTTATCAGAAGATGATAACAGCCATAAATAAAATATTAATTATTTGCCAGGATTGAAGAAGTATTCTGTTTAGTACATTGTCAAGTGTTTGGAATGCCAACACGTAAAGGTAGAATATCGGCATCCAACAAGATTGTTGTGACCAATCCCAATGCTTGAGTAGAAATGAGAAGTCATATCTATGGACTTCATTAGGATATTGTTGAAAATATCCAAATAACATGATGCCATTATTGTGGTGATGGATAAGTTGAGTAAGACATCCCATTCATAGTTGTCAAGTCCACTCACAAAGCTATTGACATAGCCCAAATATTCATGAAGGAAATTTTCAAACTGTATGGTGTGCCTCAGAATATTATATCATATCAAGATGCTAAGTTCACTTCTAATTTTTGGAAGTATTTGTTTGTTGGTTTTGGAACCCAGGTGGCTTTTAGCATTGCTTATCATCTTTAGACAAATGGCCATATGGTAAGAGTGAATATAATTTTCAAGGACATATTGAGGATGTATGTCATGCATTGACCAAAGAAGTGAGAATATTTCTTTCCATGGGTGGAGTTTACATACAACAATGGATATGAAGAGTCACTGGGGATGAGTCCTTCTGAGGCAATGTATGGCCAGAAATGTAACACTCCTATCAACTAGGATGACCCATTAAACAGAGTAGTTCTTGGACCTGATATGCTTATAATGCCACATAATAATAATAATAATATAATTTATATATAAATAAATAAAAATAAAATAATGAAGAAATATAATAATAAATGAAATAACCAATAATGAAAAAAGATAATAAATAAAATAACAACTAACGAAGAAATATAATAATAAACTAAAATTATAAATAGATGTAAAAATAAATTAAAATAGTAAGAATAGGTAAAGTCATATTATATATATATATATATATATATATATATATATATATATATATATATATATATATATATATATATATATAATATATATATTATATATATATAATAGATATATATATAATATATAAAGAGAGAGAGAGAGAGAGAGAGAGAGAGAGAGAGAGAGAGAGAAAGTTGGCATGATGACACATGGATTGTGCGCATGCAGGTCCCTTTCCAATCCCCTCTCCATTTTTAGAATATGTGGTTATATTTAATGGATAAAAATGGATATGAGAAGCATTCATTCTTTTAGGAAGGAAATGTTGGGAGACAAGGAGTCACTGGTAATAATAGTTGATTGAGGGATCAGGGGTGGCCAAGTGCAGAAATATTGTGTATAGCTAAGCTTACAATTGAATGGTGAGTCATCCCAAAAATTTTGTTGCATTCAACAAGATTCAAATAGCACCATAGCTCCAGAATCACTAGTAAGATCCATCTTCGCTCTACAAGTAAGTTTTCTCTGCTCATGTTTTTTTTAATTCTATGTTACTCAGTTGAGTATTTTTGTTGATTATTAATAGCATGGCTTCATGTAATTAGTTGTATGTTTTAAATTCTAAGTCATTGCATATGGTATTAGAGTGAGGTTTCAACCCTTGAGGCCTATGAGACTTAGTGTACATGTAGTATTTCATTTATTATATAGATTGGATTGTTAAATTTACTCTTAAATAAATTCATTTACATGTTTAATTCTTTAATAATACCATGTACTATTACTTAGTCTCTTTTGGGTTAAAAAAAAAATGTATTTGTGATTAGAAATAAATTTCCCAATGTAAGTTTATGGAAATTAGTATTTAACCATCATTTTTTTTTAAATCAAGACTTAAATTTTACTATATTTTTTTTAAAGTTGGACCATCTAATTACCCCTTTTGTGGAATTCCAAGTTTGCAGACCTAGAAGAGAGTGTTGCATCTTATTGTATCGTTTTTCAATCCTGTCAAGCAGGGCAGTGTTGTTACTTTAATTATGACGGTCAAGATTGAACTCGCAACCACCAGTTAACACTCCATTTCGACACTCATCCTAGATAGAAGACAGTGAGGTTGAAACCCAAAAAGATACCCACAATAGTGGACATAGATTCTGAGCAGTAGGGATTCCAACAACTTCTATTTCTTCCTCATCACTTATCCACACAAATAAACCATGGTAGAGAAGTCATGAAATACTTCTACCGGCATCCAATTCTTAATTTCCGAGCTAGGGATTTGAACTTAGACTTTTTCATTATGATGTTGTGTAATAAGTCAACCTATGTTTTGTTGGACATGTAATTATATTCATTTTCATCATACTATGAAGCCACTTTCAATGATAGCCCCATGAATTTTTTGTTTCATGATCAACACACTTGGGTCAGTACTCTTTGGACTCAAGTAGTGGCATATGTTATCAACGCAACGACTTTGGAATTCGATTTGAGTTACGATGACTCAGAATATGAGAGTATAGAGTATATGGGCCACATCTCCACCCATTGGCCATTGTATTAAAAAAATTTCCAGGTGATTAGGGTTTGTAGTAGATTTCGAAACAACGCTAGGTGAGCCATATTGTGAGGTTGTAATCCTTTAGCGAGAAGCCACAACTAATCATAGTTCCTCCATGCCTCATTACAGTGCATACCTTAATATATCTAACTTATGTTGGAATCATGGTTATTTTGTACGGTCCCCTGCATAAGAAATTCGGTATAGGATTTAGTTTAAATCTCTTAACAAAATTTTAATTCCATGGCTCTGGATTTTTATGGAGAACCCCTCTTTCGCTTAGTTTTGGGCATACCATTTCAAGTATCTCATATTTGATTGGTTCTTCACTTCGGAATTTTTTTGGTTGTATTACTCAGTCAAATCTTGGATTTCATTAGTTCTCGATTTTTGTTTTACGATGGGACAAGTTTATCTTGAATTTTTTTTCTCTAGAGGTAGGTTTAACTTAGCTAGGGTAGCATACATGTTGAATGGAAAAGTAATTTGTAATAATTTTACAACATTGTTATATTATACCACCACGAGGTACCTAGATATATGTTTTGGCTCGACCTAAGATTCAAACCTAGGTATATGTTGTGGCTAGTTACTATACCAACCTGGATCCATCTTAACCCTGGATCTATCAAGCGCCGAGAAGGATCAAATCTCTTGAGGTAAAAACTTCTTTTTTGAGTGCAAAACTTGAGGAAAGGTTTGCATCTCGAGAGATTTGATCCCTCTCAATGCTTGATAGATCTGGGGTTAAGATAGATTAGGTTGGTTTCAATCATGTGCAATCATACAAAATTTGTTGAGCATCTAATTATTTTGATAATTTTAAATATGCTAAATATGTATGAGATTAATTTGGTCAATTTAATTTAAATTTTCTTAGTTAACTCAGTTTGTTGAGATGAGAGAGACCGATAGTAAATTAAATGATATAAAATGATGAAATAAAAATTGAGTGCAAAGTGACAATGTAACAATGTTGAATGATAGAAAATGTGAATAATAAGATTATAGTCAATTACAAACAATATTCGTTGCGATCAATATGAAACTATTTTCTTCTACTGTTCTTATTTTCACAGTTATTAATTTTTCCATTTTCTCATATCAATCATATTAAAAGGGCAGTTAAAATGATAGACCATTCAAATATTTAACTGGAGCTATTGTAGTAAACATCAAACCTTGTATCTGTTGCTTTCCAATATTAATAGTATTTTTCTCCAAAGTCAATCATTGTGACTTATGGAGTGTTAAATCCCAAAAAAAAATCAATGGTGGTTATTTTATATTGTCGCATTTGAATGCAAAGTGATTAACAATTTTGAATGATGGAAAATGGGAATAATAAGAATGTAGCCAATTACAAATAAATTACAGTTTCGGGAAGCAAACATTTCAGGTAAGTGAGCATCTTATTTAGGAGGAAAAATCAAGTATTGTATTTATGGTTGGATTACTATAACATAGAAGTCAATGCAAGTCACGAATAATTTTTATGTGCTTACACTGAGAGAGTGTGTGTATGATTTTGGGGTGAGAACGAGAAACAAGGGGAGATAGAGATATAGATGTAGAGGGGGAGAGAGGGAAGAAGAGAGAGGAAAAGGCGGGGAGGGAGTAAGAGATATAGATATGGAGAGAGAAGTGTTAGAGACATATATAAGAGGAAGAGAGAGGGAGGGAGGGGAAAAATGGAGGGGGAGAGAGATAGATAGATAGATATGGAGAGAGAGAGTTTGTATGTTTGGCAGGTGAGATAGAGAGATAAAGAAGGAGAGACAATGGGAGATAGAGATATAGATGGAGGAGACAAAGATGTGCTTACACTGAAATAAATGCACATTATTAATCTAATTACTTTGAAATTAATGTACATTATACATCCAATTGCATCAAATCATAAATCAACATCTACATTGAAATCAATGCATCTAGTGCAAAAAATCAAATAGGATTAGAAATCAACATCTACACTGAAATCAATGCAACTAGTGCTTAGAAATCAATATCTACACTCATACCAATGCATCCAGTGCAAGAAATAAAATAGAAGTATAAATCAACATCTACACTAAAATTAATGCATCTGGTGTAAGGTATTAAACAGGATTCAAATTCAACATCTACACTAAAATCAATGCATATAGTGTAAGGTATTAAATGGGATTAGAAATCGAAATGTACACTAAAATCAATGCATCTAATGCAAGTGATCAAATAGGATTATAAATCAATATCTACACTGAAACTAATGCATCCAGTGCAAGCAATCAAATAGGAGTAGAAATCAACATCTACACTGAAATCAATGCATCTATTGTAAGGTATTTGTAAAAATTCCTTGTACATTAAAACTACTAATTATAATTTATTAAAACAATAGACTTGAATCTACTCTACTCATCAGCGGAAATAATTAAATGATCGCAAGATCACGAAGCATACAAGAGAAAGAATTCAATCAACACCTTACACAATGATTTCTTGGGGAAATACATAGCTAAAAACCCCTGTTATCCATATATTCCATTAGACAAAAAATATGAGAAGACTACAATGCTTTGCTCAAGCTTGAGCAACCTCTGCACTATCTCTATCTATCTCACAATTTCCTAGCCAAGCTGAGGCCAATACTTAACCAATTTTCTGCATTCCCAAGTCCCTATTTCCTTTCATTGTTTCCTTGGGAACTAGCCCCTATTAATTAGGGAAATTCCTCAATTGGAATTGCAATCCTCATAGGCCTTCCTCTGACTACATACATGACCTGTACAATTTGGATGATTATACAACTGATGCTATATTGTCCCTGAACTCCAATCTCAATTGGTTTACTCTCAGATCTGAAATGCATGATTTATTTATGAGTGAATCATTAGTTAATTGGTTGATCACTACAAGTAGCATCACACAATTAGACCTCCCACTACTTCCTCCAACAATTGGAACTAGTTTAACTGACTTTAACTCAGTTAAACTGAATTAATTAATCACAACTCAAAATAAACTCAACTAGGGCTCCTATAAAGTAGAATGCACTATACATGACTCAAGTTAGACGTAAACTTGAATTAACTTAGCCAACTAAGTCAATTTAACTTAGTTAAATAATACAAGTTGTCATGTGATGTGGAATTTGTTGACTGTGTTGGACCCGCCAACATTCAAGGGGATCTCCCTAGTAAGAAGTCCCAACTAGACCTCAGACCGTTTGGAGTAGGATTCCCAACAGTGGGTGGTAATGTAGTGCCTTGACTGTGGTAGCATGTAGAGATAAGTATGATGACTTTGGTCAGAAGAAACGGTGTGACCTTGCAGTGAGTCAATTGAGATGCATGGGGGTTCTAATACATGGACGGGAAAAGAAGTGTGTCCCTTATAAGCATGTAATAGTGCACATCCTGAAAGGAACACATGAGCGGAATGACATTACAAGCTGCAATGCAGAATAGTCCACAAAACAAAGTGACGGGTTAATCCAACAACCATTAGGGGAATTTTGGGGTCTAAAATGGGCCTCCTAAGAAAAATGTACAACCAAACTAAACTTTATATGAACCAATAGGATTCAAGATGATGATGTCAACCATGGCGGATGATTCACCATTTTTGGAGTAAAAAAGTAAAAGGATTAAAAAATAATAATATTATAAAACTATTTTTTCAACTCATATATTCAACTTATCTCCCTAAGGTTTTACTCAAATTTTGAGCAGGATTACTCGTTGGATGCAAAATTTAATTCCTCATCCAAGGAATACCCATGTTGCATACTTTCGATGGACCCTGCTACTCGAAAAATGAGAAATACATGAAAAAACATGATTGCATTCACGTTTTTCATGTATTTCTCATTTTTCGTGTAGCAGGGTCCATCAAAAGTATGCAACATGGGTACTCCTTGATGAGGAATCCAATTCTACATCCAACGAGTGTTTCCACTCAAAATTTTAGTAAACCCATAGGGAGATAAGTTGAAAATATGAGTTGAAAAAATAGTTTTTTCTTTTTTCCCTCCAAAATTTGATGATGTAATCTAATCTTATTTTATTATTTCCACTATTATTTTATAATTTCCTTAAGAGGCCCATTTTAGACCTCAAAAATCCCCTAATGACACCTTCAACCAGATTCATACAATTTCATACAAAATAGTTCATAAGCAAATGTGTAATTTAAACAACATACATTGCTAAAGCAACTTGAATAGTCCAACTATAATAACAACATATGCATGAAAATGTGTTCGCTCAATTATTATTATTATAAGTGAGATTTCCATCCATACATACACCATTGACAGCCACTAGCCCCAATAATGGAACATTACAGTCAAGAACACCTTCTCCTCCAAAGAAGTATACTCACTCTACGTTGTAGAGAAGCTCAGGCTCATGACAATACTCCCAAGCCTTCTCTAAGCCTAAGCCTAGCCAAAATCTTGGCTCCCTAAAAGTTTGTTCTATGAGTTATGAGGTTCTATTTAAAACAAAGGGTGTGGTGGCCCTTAACATTCCCCTTTGACTCTTTGACTACCCTCATGACTCTTCAACTTCTTTACATATAACTCATTACATTACATAGTGATTATTCATATTCCACTAATGACACTTGGAATTTCACTTACAACATATTTAGAAATATATACATTTTCCATATGTACCCATGTGAGACAAAATAGGTCAAAAACATCCTAACAAGACAAAACACTATGACTCAAAAGTTTGGGGAAAGACCAACTGGGCAACGTCCACTTGATGACTCTCAGTGACGTACTGATACCAAGCTTGGTATTGTGCTATGGTGTCCCCATACTGCTTGATAGTGTCTTTCTGATAGTGGACTCTTACATCCATAGCTTCTGGGTATATGGTCATCGAACCCTTGTCCAACTCATGCTGAAGCATGTGCAACATGGTCTTGACTACGACAGAACCACCAATGTACTTTTGCATGTTTTATGCGCTCATCTCCAAGTCATCGTTGGTGGCCTCTCGCCTTAGTTGCTCCATGTACCTATCGATCTCTAATCGTACTTGGTTCTTCTCCTTAGCCACGATGAGGGAACTGATTGACGGAATATTGTGCATTCTCACCATGACATCCAAACTCTTAAACAACCATGCATATGAAGCATGTATGCTACTGATGAACGGGGCGAGTTTCTCATAGTTTTCAATATGCATCCAGATCTTTGCTTTTTCTAGATCTGCCTGTGGCTTCATCATCTTGGGCAAGTAAAGTGGGGCTTCCTTGTACCTCATTGTCCATTCTTGCACATGGACGATAGCAGTGTGTATGTCTCTGAGAGTTTGGACAATATTTTTGCTCCGTCGTTGGAAAGCAAATATATGGACAACCGCCTTATGCACGGTGACAAATCCATCATAGATTTTCCACATGGTGTCCTCAAGAGTTGATACTTCAGCAAGTATTGCTTTCCTCACTTCTTCCATTGTGTATTATTCTAACTTCTACCTAGCCACTTGCAAGTTCTTTGTCATCTGTTCATTCTCTACTAACAAGAACTTGACATTTGAGCTCGTGCCTTGTGCATAAGCCATAGTGTCATTAGACATGGCGAATGGATGCTTCCTAACATGTGGAACTATCACCCTTTCCTTTTTAAATGCAGGTGACACATGATCATCCAGTAAATTCTTTCTCCATGCCTGTAAAATCTTCTACTGCAACTCATCAAGTGACAAATTGTACACATCCATCACTGAATCATCATCAAGGAGAACAACCTCTCCTTTCTCGCTCGGGACTGGTTCTCATACTGGAGGTGGTGGAGACTGTAGGGTGACCTCAGATGTTCTTGGCATGAGGTTGGTATCTTGGCAAAGTGAGTCCTGTCCCAACTCCATGTCCATTGCGTCAACCATTTGCTCAATCTATTGAGCAAACTCCCAATCTTGCATCTTCTCACCCTCTTCTTCATCTGTTAGTCTTTCTGATTCCTCAACCTGTATGGGCGCAGTTTGCTATGTCATCACACCTTGCCCTTCTTCTTGTTCTTGTTTCCACTTCTCTTCCCTCTCTCTCCTTCATAGCTCATGTTCTTCCTTCAACTTCTTCTATGTTTCCTACAACTTCCTCTCTGCTTCCTCCAAAATTTGCTTCTCTCTGTTCCTATGCTCTTCTCTCTTTATGTGTTGTTGTCTATTTGCCTTCATTTTCAAAGCTACTTTCTCAATGAGAGGATCTTCTTTGAACTTATGGCTTTTGTCAGCCTTTGGGTTCTTGGTAATATTCCTCTTACCCTTATCCAGCACCAGTTTACTTCTTATTGTTGTTGTTGTTGCTTCTTCATGTGGTGTTGCTACCTATCAAGCAGCTTTCCAAGCTATGGCTATACTGACTGGTTCATTGAGATTGGAGTAGTTGTAACAATATCTGAAAGGGTCCTCCTCTTCCTAATGACATGCCCCGTGGATCGATGGATAATACACCCTCGCACAGTGGTTCTTGTAAATCTCGTGGGGATCATACGGATTGTAATCTCTGGTGATGAACTCAAATTCCGTTAGCTCCTTAACTTCGACATCCACATTTTTCAAGCTCTTAATCTTGTACAATCCTATCCACAAAGGAACAGCAGGCCATGGTGCCTTCTTCCTCCTATGCAGCCCTGTTGATAACCCTGTGGAGATGTGATATGTGACCTCTTGCATGACCAACTTTTCTGTGGCATACCTTGGTAGAACATCCGAAGGCTTCTCTCTGCCAAACATCTTGATGAAGGTTCCATCAGGTGAGGCACACCAACCTATAATGTTAATTATTGTCTCCATCGCTTCTTGGGACATGCAAGGTGGATTTTGCTCAAAGATCAACTTGAACTTGGGGATGATGAAATGGTCAGCTAGCCTTGCCATAACTCCTCGGTAGTTGCACACAGAAAGCAACTTGCAATAAATGTTGATGGCATTCTCCTATGGTGTCCATGTCCAACCCATTCCAGGAAACTAATGATGGGCACAGATTGCATCAAGTAAATATACAGACATGTAGAATCTTGCTTTCTCATCCTTGGGTGGATTACGAGCATTAGTCACATGGAATTTTAACTAATTAGCCAAGAGATCTAACCAATTGAATGGTTTTCCATAATTCACCAACTTGTCCAACACAACCACCCAATTTTGTGGAAAGGCCTTCGTGCTCTCTTGACTGTATAATCAGCATGCAAAGGTGATCAAGAACTGGTAGGCCTTTCTGAGTGACTTTGTCTTGTAAACATGATTGGGTGTTGATTTGAAATTTGATGGCTCTTACACTTAGCACTTTATAATATCTTTGGTGTTTACAAATCTATGGGTGGCATAGAAAACTGTGTCCATGTGGTTCACAACTAAGGTAAGTGATACATTTGATGATAGTTCTCCATCCTAAAGGTAACAAGTTGTATCCCACTAACACTGTTGAATGTCATAGTCTCAGGATCTGTGTGTGAGATAATCCAATGGATGATGTTCGCAAAAGGGAAGGCAAGGTACCTACATGCAACCTTATGTAATCCTGACCGGTGGATATTGACATACACCTGTCGATCCTCTAGATCTTCCTTGAAGTCCCCTGCAAAGATATCCTTGGTTTCCTTCCATGTTAACTGCATGCCCTTCTCACTGAATAGTTGAGTGTCTACATAAACTCGAAAATTCATTGACACTTGCTCAACTAATTCCCTAGTGCTACTTTCAACAGTCTCCTTTGATGTAGCTCTCTTGGAAGCCATGTTACCTGTAACTGTTGGATATTTTCTCAACAACACAAAAAAATTGTGTACCTAGAGACAGAAAGGACACTAATGGCATGTAAATATTAGCTTGAAACCAAAAGTACTTCAAGAACAAACCAAACACAAACTAGGCAACTAATGGGAAGAATTGTACAATAATGGATGTCAGAGGTGATTGATTGTTAGCTAGTTTTGTGCATTGCATAGTCCCAGCTGCTAGTGGGGAGGTATTGCTAACTAGAACTGCACAATGTGCAATTCAGTCAAGCTTAGGCCAACTAGAACTATGTATTGCGCAATCCCAATGACCAAGGCTCAGGACTGGCTCCTAGAACTGCGCAATGCGCATTTGGAACCAGGCCTTGGTAGCCTCTGTGCAATTCTTGGAGCCAAGGCAATGCCTTGAGATCCATAAATGCGTAGTGCATGCCTAGGAGGAGCAATATTCGGGCCAAGGAAGCCCAGATCTGCCCAATGGGAACATGAAAATGAGAAAATTTATAAGGTGGGAGTGAAGGTGAGTGCAGATATGAGTAAATGATGATGCATGAAAACGAAATGAGTGCATGAATCAATCAAACTAAAGAACAATGAAGCATGTGGAGAGAGTCACTGCAATGATGACCGTTAGTGCGAAAACTGGGTCATCCATGTGACACTTGGGAAAGGCAATGAAAAGATTAAAAAAACACTTCTTCAATATTAAACAAATCAAAATGTCAGTGGTTGTTTAATAAAATTGGTAAAACAACACTCTCACAAGCCAAGCAAAGAAAAACGACAAAAAAAACAGTGAAAGACTAGAAAAGCAAGACTTGCCCGGAAAAGTTGCGATGACTATGCCGAAGGTTCCTATATCTCCTCGGGAATACCAAAGCTCCAAGATTGAATGTGAAAATGAGCTATGGGGGCATCCATTAAATATATTTGGTAGATTTAGGGTTTATGATGCGAAGGCCAAAAATCTAGGAAAAAGAGACACTTGGCAGCAGTTTCCAAAAATGACTCAAGTGCCACTCCGACTACTAAAAATAGATCCCTATTTTTAGGGATGCTTTTTCACTTTTTTCTTTTTTTCTTTTTCGAGAAAAAACTACCATGCATGCCTGGAGAGATTGTGCAGTTCTAGGGAGAACTGGGAAACTCACTGGCTCATGCATCTAGTAGCTGAAGAGGGAAACCTTCTGAGCAATTTCTGGGTTGAGCGCCCCATGCTGCCTCTCATGCTCTGTATAGTTTCCCAGCTAAAGGTTGGCTATCAGCTGCCTTTGCCCAATTTTGGAGCTAAAGACTCATTGCTAGCTTGGATTGCACAATTCCCAAGGGAAAGGCTAGTTGCCCTCAAGGATTGTGCATTTCACTAAGGCAATCCTAGAACCAGGTTGAACCCAAGTCAAGAGATAGGCTTATGGGTTAGACAATAAACCAAGTAAGAAAACACAAGCCAAAAAGAAAAAGATAAAGTTCAATTAAAACACAAGTTCTTGGATCAGTGTGAAATATGTTGTTATGATTTTATGAGGGAGGCTCCAAAACGAAGCATGAGAAAAAATTTGGAGGGTGGTTGTAGTTGTTAAAACATTGGCAACATTGTTGGGATATTTAAATGGTCAGATTAAATCCCTTAATATTAATTGTCAACCCGGGGTTTGTAAGCATGAATTGCCTTATGCTCTCTTTGTTCAGGGCTGGGTTAGAGTTTAATCATTTCCTTTTTACAATTTATGGAATAATAACTATTTGAAAATCAAATCATCTAATTGTCAAGAGCAAACCCAACAATCAAATTTAATCTAAAACCTTTACCAATTTCAGTATTCAAATATGTACTCAACTATGTATCTCTAGAAAACAAACTTTTATCCACACCAAATAGTATCAATCAAATCTCTGAATGCTGGTACCAAACTTTCTATGTGAAAAACCACTCAATCATTGTTCAACAAGCATCCTATGATGATGATGGTTCTTACTCGAAATAATCAAACAACATGTACTAATAACTACTCAACTTATTAACTCTTGATGTAAATAACCATTCATTCCTGAAGCAATTTATAACTATCCAACTCATAAGCAAATGAGTAATCTATCCCAGTAGCACTTTGATCAAACAATCGTTCTATACTTAATGGTCCATTCCCTTATCAAGACTCAGAATTTAAGTACTAATTTGGAGGATTTACTCTTTCTTACTCTATCACTTACTTACTTATTGTTCTATCTTCAAATCAACCATTTACAGGATTTGATTAATGAAACCAATCTTAACGTTGATTCTGTTGAACACCCAACTATGTAATCACACAAATTCAAGGGACTGTACTTAAATATTTTCTGGGATCACACCAATCTTGACTTATGAATATCCTTACTCACAACCAATATGTTGTTGCAAATTTAAGCAATGATTTAACTACAAAGTGGATAACCGGAACCTTATGAACCAAGAGAAAGATCAATCATTCAAATGAGGCTAATTATTGCACAAAAACAGGGCAGAGCAATCGTCTCAGTCGACTAATGAAATTGGAAATTGCATGAACAAGGGAGTAAAACTAAAGGATTGGTCTTTGGTAGCTAATCACACACCAATCATTCCTGCAACCCACAACACATTAATCCGATAGCCTGTGGAATGAAATGAAGCGAAATGAATTCCAATCAATCATCTGTGAAAATAATGCATCTTCTTACCTTGGTCATTAATTCAATTCATTCCAACCAAATATGTTATAACATCTTGAACAGTCAATGCAACATTCACCTATTTCAGGTTGCCTACTCTATGCTACAGTTTAGTCAAGCGATTGTGTAATATTCCTAATTAGCCATGGCCAATTGGAATATTCGATTTTACCCTATTTTTGCCTTCTATAGTTATTTATAAATAAAAAAGTGAGGACAGGGGACATAACTCACTTTAAGAATAAAAAGTCACCTCCTAGTAGCACAACATTGTGACTTAAGGAGGAGCCAAGGGGGCCAAAGGGGGACGCAGAAATGGGGCCCACGCAGACTCATGGAAGGACTGCACAAGAGGGAAGAACACATGGCAAGAGGGGAATCACGCAGGAGGAGGTGAGCCTAGGGATTGTGAGAGGTAGAGGCTATAAAATAGAGAGTGGCCCCCTCATTTTGGGATCATTCTAGTTATGAGCATTTGTGATAGTCATTTCGACTTAGAGCACGCTGGCTGTTTAGCTAGTCTGCAGCACTGTTTAGTGCATTGAATGTCTCCGTTCGGAGATCTCACCCTTAGCCCCGGGGGACTTCAAGTGCCTGCTCAGGCAAGGTATTTCCATTGGAATTCTAGCAGTAGTTTCATCAGCATTTTAGCAGCAGTTTTATCAGCATTTCAGCAGCAGTTTTATCAGCGTCTTTAAGGAACTGGGCAGAACCCCAAGGGGGTGATTTTCAGGGGTTGGCCATTTTAGAAAATCTTTCTGGGTTTTTCTGGGTTTTTTTAGTAGAGTCCAATTCCATAGTTTTAGCCTTTTTTGAGGAGGGTAGCAGCCCCAAATCCTCATTCGAATTCCAGCAGCAGTGGTAGCACGGTAGTTTCGCAGCAGCTAGGACACAAATCAGTGTGAGGCCATTCCAAGAAAGCTTTCTGGGTTTTTCTGGGTTTCTTGAGTAGAGCTCGAACCCAGAGTTTCAGCTTTTTCTAAGGAGGGGCGCAGCCCCAAATCATCATTTGTTTTCTAGTAGCAGTAGCAGCACAATAGCAGCATCCACGCAGAGAGGCCATTCTTGTCATTCTGAGAGTATTTCTTCACTTTCCTTGTGCAAGTCGAGGTGCCATCTGTCTAATCACCTCTTCTACTCATTTATGCTCAGTATAATAAAATGGCTTAGCATTTCTCGCTGCATTTCTTGTGTATCTGCTTATATTTCTAGTTTACATTATTATATGTTGTTCCACTGTTATTTTATCACTTCTGGGTTATTATATCATTTGCACATATTTGGTTGGATTTTTTCTGGGGTTTGAGGAATATTCCGAGTTAGGGATATTCCAGTGGTATCAGAGCATAGATCTGGCTCAGCCTATGGAGCTAGCAATCTATGACACCCGGGGGAAAAACCCTACATTTGTTACAAAGGTAGGAGGTACAGAGACATTGAGCATAGGTTAGAGAATACATACGGAGAGGGAGACTGTGTTTCGGTGGTGGATGTAGAACAAGAGGAGCCTGTGGTGGACGCAAAACAGAGGGATCTGATGGTAGACGAGGATGGGAAGATATTTGCGGATATGCTCCTCAAATCAGTGCAGGATCTGTCGAGACAAATTGAGATGATGGGGCAGAGATTCACAGCAGTAGAGGCCAGACAGCGTGAAAGCCCACGATTTTTTCAGATTGGTGAGGGATTAGTTGCATCCCATCACTTGCCAAAGCAGCGTGATAGTGTGCAGCAGGTGACTTCACATGCCCCTACATGCTCTACCATGCTGACTTTCTTAGGAGCCGACACGGGGGCCGTAGCCTAGCAGGAGGCAAAGCCCAGACATATGGGCGATTATTTTGCAGAGTACCAGGCCTATGGGCAGGAGTTCAGGGAAGCCCTCTCATTCAGAGATTTTTTTTAGCTCCAGTGGGATAGTAGACCCCACAACCATCACAGAGGGTACCGGCATTACCATGATGGTGACACCCACTGTGCAGCGAGTAGATTCCACTTGCCTACGTTGATCGTTCATCAAACAGTTCGGCAAAGTCTTGGTTGGAGAAGTTGGACATTTATTTCCAGCTTAACCAGATGTTGGAGATAGAGGCCATCAAGGTGGAAACATTGCATTTGGATGGTGAGGCCCGGGATTGGTGGTTTCATGGGATGGTTACACTAGGGCACTCCATAGTGACGACATGTGCTGAGTTTACCAGGAGACTGATGGAGTGATTTGATTGGAGGGATCAAGAGCAGCATTTTGTTGAGCTGACAAGGCTCAAACAGACAGGGAGCCCAGAGACCTACATTGTAGATTTCTTGAGGGTCTCTGTGATGGTGTCAGACCTATCCACGACACGGAGGGTCTATATGTATGTTGAGGGGTTAGCAGAGCCACTTCGAGGTTTAGTCTAATCCACTAGACCAGCCACACTGCAAGATGCTATCAGCAAGACCCGAGACTTACAAGATGTCTTACCCAGGGCCCGGACACCTTACCCCCAGAGATAGACTTTCCAGTCTAAGGGGAAGGATGTGAGGATTCCACCTCCAAAGGGGAATCCAGGACGAGTACATCTTGACGATGATGCCAGGAGGGAGTTGAAGAAGAAGCGGTTGTGCTTCACTTGTCAGGAGCCATGGGCACCAGGACATAGATGTGCTGCTGGTAAAGCACATTTTATTGAGGTCTTCTCCGAGAGTAGTGGAGAGGAGGATGACAAGGATGATGTGGAGGCAGGAGATAGCCATGTCGTGCAAGGTCCTTTGCCACCACCACCTCTAGCAGCAGGTGGTGCATCTTTTGCACCCACCGGAAGGGCCCTTGCAGCATTGCGAGAAGTTCCCAAGTATCTGACGCTATGCGTACGAGGGATATTACGTGGCCAGAGAGTATCAGTTTTGGTTGACAGTGGGGTGACCCACAACTTCATCAATGCCCAGATGGTTGAGCAGAGAGGTATACAGACAAAGAGTTTTGATGGGTTTTTAGTCTTGGTCCCAGGAGATTAGACCATGACGTGTGCTCATTATGTTCCAAAGCTTTCAATGATGATGGGCACCTACACATTGGCTGACCACTTTTTCGTGGTCGATATTCCGGACACCAACATGATACTGGGTGTTCAATGGCTTATGACTCTAGGGAAGGTCGCGACAAATTGGAAGACCCTGGAGATGGAGTGGGATGATGAGAAGACAGGGAGGCATGAGAAGATACGGGGACAACACACATATCCACCTCAAACTGTTTCAGCTCATCGGATGGAGACAGTCTTTCGAAAGGGAGACATAGAGTGGGCAGTGGAGCTGCGTGCATCAGAGGCAAGGACTATTGGGTTGATGGTACACCCAGAGATACAGTCGATCCTTGACCGGTATGCCATAGTTTTTGGGGAGATTCTGCCAAGAAAGCCACCGGATCAGGGGTTTGAGCACACTATCGAGCTTGAGCAGGGCATCCAGGCAATGATCACCACCCCCTATAGGCACCCCAAGGCCTATCGAGATGAGATTGAGTGGGCTATCTAGGAGTTTCTGGCTCTTGGTCACATTCGACTGAGCACGAGTCCTTTTGCTTCTTCTGTGGTGTTGGTGAAGAAGAAGGACATTACATTGAGGATGAACATCGACTATAGGATGAGAACTGATCACAACAGCCTCAAGTTCTTTTTGGAGCAGAAGCAGCTACAGGAGAGGTAGCAGAAGTGGATCAGTAAGATCCAAGCATATGACTTTGACATTAAGTATGTCAAGGGTAAGAACAACGTGGTAGCAGATGCCCTTTCATGTAGACCAGCCATGTTGCCTCTTATGAGCTTGGATACAGATTGGAGGGCTCGACTCTTAGTAGAGTACTCCAAGGACACGTTTGCATGTGAGGCTCTGGATGGGCAAGTGGCAGATGACAGGTACAGGGTGGTCGATGAGATCATCTATTATAGGGACTGGATCTTCTTGACTGAGGGGTCTCAGCTCAAGAAGAAGATACTCCAAGCATCAAGGGTTTACCAAAACCTACAGGGCCATTAGAGAGAGGTTCTCATGGAAGGGCCTCAAGGAGCACGTACTCTAGCACATCCGAGAGTGCGATGTTTGCCAGAGGAAAAAGGGAGAGATAAGCCATCCCGTGGGTTTATTGCAGCGTCTTCCCATTCCAGAGGGGAAATGGGAGAGTATTTCGATGGACTTCATCACAGGGTTGCCCATCGTACAGGGCAAGGATTGTATCTTTGTCGTCATTGATCGACTGAAAAAGTACGCACATTTTTTTTCCATATCCACACACTATACAGCAGCATAGGTGGCCGAGCTGTTCTTCAGAGAGATCTTCAAGCTACACAGTCTTCCTAAGACCATCGTTAGTGACAGGGACAGCCATTTCATGGGTGGGTTTTGGCAAGAGCTTTTGCGGTTGGTGGGGACAGAGTTGACACCGAGTACCAACTATCACCCACAGACGGACGAACAGACAAAGATAGTTAACAAGTGGCTGGAGGGCTACTTGCATAACTATGTCAGTGGGCGGCAGCAAGCATGGTTGAAGTGGCTGCATCTGGGGGAGTACTGCTATAATACTTCACATCACATGTCCATTGGTATGTCACCATTCTATGCCTTATATGGGTATCATCCTTTATCTTTTACTGATGTGATGTTTGGTGATAGCAAGGCATCTAGAGCCAAGATTTGGATCCAAGAGAGTCAGGATATCCTCCAAGCTCTCAAGGATAACATGGCTACAGTGCAGAACCAGCAGAAGCTGTATGTCGATAGGGGTCGGGTGGAGAGACAGTTCGAGGTATGGGACATGGTCTACCTATGATTACAGCCATACCGACAGTCATCACTGAAGCAGAAGGGGGCTGAGAAGCTCAAGCCCCACTTTTATGGGCCATACAGGGTGATACGTAGGATTGGACAGGTTGCATATGAGTTGGAGTTGCCCCAAGGCAGCAAGATTCATAACATTTTTCATGTATCATGCCTGAAGAAGGCATTGGGGCAGCAGGTGACCGTGACAGATGAGCTACCACCCATGGATGATGAGGGGCATTTGGTATTGCAGCCGAAGGCTATCGTTGACTCTAGGGAGAGACAGCTGTGGAGCAGGACGGTCCAAGAATTCTTTGTGAGGTGGAATAATTTGTCGGATGAGGATGCCACTTGGGAGAGTGAGAAGAGCTTGCAGCATCCATCACTTCAGTTGCTTGAGGACAAGCAACATTTTTCCGGGGGAGACTGTAATATTCCTAATTAGCCATGGCTAATTGGAATATTCGATTTTGCCCAATTTTTGCCTTCTATAGTTATTTATAAATAAAAAGTGAGGCCGGGGGACATAACTCACTTTAAGAATAAAAATTCACTTCCTAGTAGCACAACATTGTGACTTAAGGAGGAGCCAAGGGGGCCAAAGGGGGACGCAGAAATGGGGCCCACGCAGACACATGGAGGGACTGCGCAGGAGGGAAGAACACATGGCAAGAGGGGAATCACGCAGGAGGAGGTGAGCCTAGGGATTGTGAGAGGCAGAGGCTACAAAATAGAGAGGAGCCCCCTCATTTTGGGATCATTCTGGTTATGATCATTTGTGATAGTCATTTCGACTTAGAGCACGTTGGATGTTTAGCTAGTCTACAGCACTGTTTAGTGCATTGAGCGTCTCCGTTCGGAGATCTCACCCTTAGCCCCGAGGGACTTTGAGTGCCTTCTCGGGTAAGGTGTTTCCATTGGCATTCTAGTAGTAGTTTCATCAGCATTTCAGTAGTAGTTTCATCAGCATTTCAGCAGCAGTTTCATCAGCGTCTTTGAGGAACTGTGCAGAACCCCAAGGGGGTGATTTTCGGGGGTTGGCCCTTTTAGAAAATCTTTCTGGGTTTTTCTAGGTTTTCTGAGTAGAGTCTGATTCTAGAGTTTCAACCTTTTCTGAGGAGGGGATTAGCCCCAAATCCTCATTCGATTTCCAGCAGCAATGGTAGCACGATAGTTTCCCAGCAGCTAGGACGCAGATCAGTGTGAGGCCATTCCAGGAAAACTTTCTAGGTTTTTTTGAGTTTCTTGAGTAGAGCCCGAATCCAGAGTTTCAGATTTTTCCGAGGAGGGGCACAGCCCCAAATCATCATTTGTTTTCTAGCAGCAGTAGCAGCACAACAGCGGCATCCACATAGAGAGGCCATTCTTGTCATTCTGAGAGTATTTCTTCACTTGCCTTATGCAAGTCGAGGTGCCATCTGTCTAATCACCTCTTGTATAATAAAATAATTTATTGCTCAGTATAATAAAATGGCTTAGCATTTCTTGCTGCATTTCTTGTGTATTTGCTTATCTTTCTAGTTTACATTATTCTATGTTGTTCCACTGTTATTTTATCACTTCTGGGTTATTATATCATTTGCACATATTTGGTTGGAGTTTTTGCTGGGGTTTGAGGAATATTCTGGGTTAGGGATATTACAGATTGATTTGAGTCAGTCCTCCGAGAGAAGCAGAGGTAGATTTGGCGAATAAATCGAGCCTATCTTTAATCAATTAAGATCGTGTTAAAGAGTTTAAAGACTTATTCCAGCGTTGTCCACAGGTATTGATTCCATCTACTTAGCAAGCAACCATACAATGTATCTAAGATGAGAGTAAGTTAAGGTAATGGCACAACTCTGGTTTGGAAGGCACACAAAGTTCACACCAAAATCTAATTGCCGCTATGTCCTAACAAGAACCTCGCAATCATTCACACACCTGTATGCACTAACCAATCAAACAAAACAATGCAATTAAACTGATTGATAATGGAAAAGGGAACTAACTGTACTAGTTTCACAGTGACACTGTCAATGAAAAATACAGGGCAAACCCAGATGGGTGGGCCTAGACACACCTGGGGACTTTTGAACTTACAGTAATGAAACGGTGGGGATCACAGTTAAAACATAAGCATCAGCATCTCATTCAACATATTCAACTAGAATTCAGAGCAAGAGCATCATAATAGTCTTCTATTAAAACTTAAGTCACGATTACACAGCAAAATACTTCAAAGGTTCAACATGCTACCTAACATATTACATCCTGCCTTTTATAGGCATTTGATTACAGTTAGACTTTAAACTTAAAAATAGCAATTTATAACATTTGAACAACATTATTCCTTCAAAACAAGTTGGTTTGAACTGCTGGCTTGAATTGATGAACAACCTCGTAACCAAACCCCAACTTAGTGTATGTTGTATCTAAAGGAAGGAGAGTGAAGATCTTGGGATTGGATGTGTTCTTCTCATGGTTGGCTCGACTCCTCATCTAGAAGCGTGTGATTCCTTGCCCATTGCGTTGTTTGACTACCAATCCGCATATAGACTTTGAGTACTGAAATAGAGAGTCATGGTTCCTCAACTGCTTCTTCTGGTATCATCCTGCACATTTTGCTTAGAAGTCTACACTCGATTACAAGAATGAGTTAGTTTAATAATATGCTACCTATATTCACTTCAATCTACCAACAAACGGCCAAATGCAATCAAAAGAAGATTTACCTCAAATGGGGATTGGGACTAGATTAGGACAGTAAACTTAGCAAAGAGGTAGGTTCCATGGTGCCAAAAAGAGGTCAAAATGGGGATTGAACTAATAGTAATAGGGACAAAATAGGGGATCAACAAACACACTAGTAGAACTCTGTCTCTCTGTATGGACCTTGTCTTTTGTAAAGGAATTCTAACTCTTCCGGAACTATTTTTCGATTCTTCGATTGTCATGGCTTCTTCACTAGCTTGAGTTAAAGATGTAGCCCCTACCATTCTCTTTATCAGCAGCACACATACCAAGCCAAACCAACTAAGTTGTTTCGATTGGGGATGAGGGGTATATTGATGCACAAGTAATATAGATTGTCAGAGTCTTAGTTTTATCTCTGGTGTTGCTCCACTGCCAGTAGGCCTGGATAGTACCTCGATGGAGTCACTTCAAGAACACAAGCATTTCTCTGCTGCCAGTGAGCCTAGACAGTACCCCAATGGACTTACTTTCTTCACCTCTCTACACAAAAAGCATTTCTCTTCTTTTGCCTTAATTTTATTTTTTCTTTTTTCTTTTTTCACAGAACTATACATAGGCACTTATTTATTTCATGAGGTGAAAGAGGGATCCCAACTTATTGAGAGCAGAAGAGGTTGTCCCTTTAGAGAAGGATGTTTATATATACCTATGACATACTTGTGAAGGTTTTCCCCCTCACCTTACTCTACTTGACTGAGTTGACAAGGGTCAACCGAATATAGAAAACTAATTAGAGTAGGCGGTACTAGTTAAAAGTGCAAGCATTGTGATTTCACCAAGACTCACTTTGAAATAAACATATTTTCCATTAGGGTATCATCGACTAGAAGAAACACAAGATCATCATAAGGATAGGGAATAGACATATAACCAAATGTTGATAGTTGTACAAATCCCCGTATATTTCACCTTGCTTTTCTTAAGAAGCCAAACACAGTTTCATGGGGAAACTAATCCTAAGGGTGCATAAAACAAACAAACAAGCAAATGAAATAAGCCAAAATAAAGTAAGAAAACAAAACAAAAAGAAAACACTACTCCTACTCCTAAGCTAAGAAAAGCATGGACCAACTCACATGAAGTGATATTTCTAATGCAACCACCGACGCATTGGTTGACCCATGTAAGTGATGGTGTAGCTCATAAGAAAGATATTCAAGAAAACCTATAAACAAGAAAGATAAAATAATGCAAACCAACAAGTTTGAAGCCCTAATGCATCTATAGAAAAGAAAAGATTCAAAGCACATGAAAGGCACCCTGCAAATGTATCATGGTGTTGTGTCACATTGTGCGTGGACAACAAGGATGTACACTCTTTCAGATGTGAGAAACGAGCCAATATGACGAAGGAAGAAAATTTTCGTTTCGCCACAGTGGTCGCTACATATGACTCCTCCAATGCATGAGCGATAGGATCATGTGATTCCGGTGAAGGATGTGAGAACTGTGAACTAGATTGATTTTCAATGTAAACAAGAGAGTGATTAGGACCTTGGGGTGATTCAACATATTTCTAATCGGAAGTGGAACTGAACTCAAGGCTACAAGAACCTGACATAACCATGTGCACGGGCTGAATGCCTTGACAACTTGAGGGGTTTCCAATTCATCAGAAGGTAGATCATCAAAGACCAGTGGCTTATAAATATCAACAGTAGGTGAATTAGAATCGTGATCAAATGAATGAATGAAAAAATCACAACAACCACGATCAGAAAATTCATGATGGACATTGGCATCCTCATGATCTGACAAATCATAGAGGGGGGTTGATGAGAAACAAAAATTTTCACCCTTTGAATTTCTAGAAATGAAAGATGAGATATCAAGTGGATTTGCGAAGAAAGATTTGTCATCTCCGCAATTAAATGACAGACTGACATTTTGCGTGTTCTATGAATGATCGGAAGTGGAAACATTCAGGGATAAATTCACAAGAAAAATCAGAAATGGAAGAATCACAGAAGATGTCAAGATAAAGCGAACGAGGTGTTGACAGAAGGAGGTTATCCTTCATGGCAACTTCTTGTTCAGATTCCCACGCATACTCATAAAAAATGATAGCGTAGGTTGGCTTCCCAGCACCAACTCCGTCCATAACTGATCCTCATGGATATCACATGTAGAATCTATCATGGATGAACATAGCACAGCAAAATTCGGTGGACCAGAGGAACCAGTGGATGGAGGTTGAGGGGATGAGACCACATGACAACCATAAGGCTTGCAATCCAAATCTACATAGAAATCCAGAGCAGGTAGGGTGGGAGGAAGTGATAGTTCAATAGGTAGGTTCACAACTTCTCCCACCTTGTTCTACGGAGCTAGAGTTGTTTGATGAGAAGAGAATGGAGGGTTGCTTGGGACAGCAACCTTGTCCATCTCGGATTTAGAAGCTCTAACACTGAGGTATGTTGGAAGGGGCTCGAAAGATTCTAACTCGTGTGGATTTTTTGAGATGTGAATATAATGAAATATTTTAGTGAGAAATTTCTAGTCAACTTCATCTTCTAGAAACTCAAAACAATAATGACGGAAGCGTTCGTAAAAGTCTTATCACAAAAAATTGATCATCTAGCCATAATTTACTAGATGGATCGAAGTACAACATGTAATGCCAATTTTATCATAGTAAAATTGCTTTGAATGTGAGAAATTACTTAATAAACCACATTTGTTAAGTCATTTATAATTAAACCCATGAAGAATAATTAAATAAACCACTATTTATTTAATTATCTTCCAGAAAACTTTAATTAAACCATTGTTTAATTAATATTCCTTATCACATTTGGCCTAATTATGAAAAATAAATAGATAAACCATTAATTATCTTATTTTTCTCTAGGAATAATTGATTCATCATTAATTAGTTATTATTCCTTGTCAAGTTTGACCAAATCCCTCAAGAATAATTAAATAAATCATTATTTATTTATTATTCCTTAACAATATTTATTGATGTGATAAATAAATTATTTATTTATTATTTATTATTTTCTAAGTAAAAGTTTAAATACTTTTTCATGAATATTTTATTATATTTGGTGAGAGGGAAAAAATATTAAACTTTTACTTTAGAAATAATAAATAAATAAATGATTCATTTATCAACTCAAGAAATATGGTTAAGGAATAATAAATAAATAATGATTTATTTAATTATTCCTGAGTGATTTGGTCAAACTTGACAAGGAATAATAACTAATTAGTGATTAATTAATTATTCCTAGAAAAAGATAAGATAATTCATAATTTATCTATTTATTTCTCATAATTGAGTCAAATGTGACAAGGAATATTAATTAAGCAATGGTTTAATTAATTATTCCTAGCAGATAATTAAATAAATAGTGATTTATTTAATTATTCTTCATGGGTATAATTATAAATGACTTAACAAATGTGGTTTATTAAGTAATTCCTCACAGTGAAAGCAATTTTACTATGGTAAAATTGGCCTTACATGGTGTACTTCGATCCATCTAGTGAATTATGGCTAGATGATCAATTTTTTTTTATAATAGAGACTATGCTCAAAGACACTTGTGAAGCTAAAACCATGAAGAGGCCATTAAGCAAGAAGATGAAGGGACACTAGTTTACAATAGAATACCAAAGATCAAGACCACATGAAGACTCCATAACATTTAGCCCCTTGGAGGGTGAAGATGAATAACAAAGCAGACCTTTCACGAAGATTGAAGACAAAGCAGTAAGAGAAACAACTTGGCATTGCTACTTCATCATAGAGTCCATGTCATTATTGTCAAGTTGTGACTTATACCAGTTCCATCATTATGTCATATCTGTCCATGTGTCTTGATACATCATTTATGGATGTAAGGATGTAATTATCAAATGGAAAGGACAAAATGTAATGTATGAAATTCCAAGAGTCATATGTGGAATATGAAAAGTCGCATAGTCATATATGGGAAAAAGAGACTTTAGGAAAAATCCAAAAGTCATATAGAAGTCCAAATGTCACATTAGAAGTCTAAGAGTCACGAGGGAAGCTCAAGAATCATGGGGATATGAAATTTCATCCCTATTGTTATAAATATACCCTCATAACTCAAGAAAATTGATTTTGGAGGCTTAACCTTTGGAGAGCCTTAGCTTCTCTAAATTAGCATAGGAGAGAAGATCATTGTTTTGGAGAATCAAGAAGTGACTTAATGTTCCATTATTGGAGCTAATGGCTCACCCTTGTAACTGTGTACTTAGATCTTTCACCTAATAATCAAAATTTCATTGTGCCATCACAATTTCATGTGTATGTCGTAAATGCTGTAAGACTATTATTTGAATGTTTGCAATATACGTTGTTCTAATTTGTGCTAAAGAAATTGAATTATTTCAGTGACTTTGGTGCTTATCTTATTGAATGTGTGTCGTATTTGCTTTAATGTTCGTTGTGTCTATGTGAACTACTTCGATAGATAACTCTCGGTTGTCTCTTTTAGGTTAGTATTATTACTTCCTTCCAAAGACTCACTCCTCTCTCTCCCCTTGTGAAAGCCTCCTTTTACACATTGCAATTGGTGTTTCAAAGTGTCAATTTTCTTGCCAATTTCAAAATTTATGTGCATACTCTCTTATGTCATTCATTACAGCTGAGGCAAACCTTTAAGTTATGGTGGTTGGGTCAATACTCGGGATGGGGCTCCTACTCCAAATGGTGTGAGGTCTAATTGGGACTTCACATCGAGGAGACCCCCTTGGTTGATGGATTTCCAGCACCGTCAACATGTTGGAAATTCTATAATGAGACTTTGAGAAGGATTACACATAAATCTACAAAAGAAGTAAGAATCAAATGGAATATATAACATTATACATATTAAAAAAAAGGAGTTAAGGATACATCACCAGGGGTCAACAAGTGACCATGCAAGTGGATTAAGCATGATAGAAGAATTAACCAAGGATGACCTAGTGTAGGTGTGCCATTTGGATAAGCAAAATATGTATATTGATCATGGAATTTTAATTTATATTGATGATTTAAAGAACGATTGTACGAATGGTAATATTCTAATGATGATTTTCACTAAAATTTCCCTGGGGAAGGAAGAATGCATGACAAGAGATTAAGGCTCAAGGTGATGGGGCTCATTTGAAATTTAATGATGTACTTAAATGACTATACCTATAGTGTAAATTGTCAACTTCCTACTTGAAATAAGTGGAAATCATTATTGAAAAGTAGAAAACATGACACAAATAGTTTTAGTGAGATAGCCTAGATCCTAGAGGGATATTGAATAATCTTATTTCACAGTTGGTATTCATTGTTTATATAAGAAAATGAAATTGATTTATGATAACAATGGATATAGTGTATTATTGCTCTATATTTGATATTTATTAAGATGATTCTCATATTTATAATGTTATGGTATGAGGTTATGTTGACATATTGCTCCATTTATTATATGATGTCATGATATATCTTTGATGCAATTGTGTTGAAGTTATAACTTTTGATGGTAGTTCATGATGTGAAGCAAGTGGTAATTGCATGCAAATTTTATGGCAAGCATGAGCATTTAGTTCATTACTATTTAGAATGTTTTGATAACAATGATGTTATGTTCTCATGATGATATGCAAGAGTTGGCATGTGGATTATTTTCAATGATACTGTGATGTTATAGCTAATGCATTGGTTGCATATTGAGATGTGGTGATTGATAGGAAATCCAAAAATGGGTCGAGAGGGTCGGTTTATTTGATGACCTCATGAGAGCCCATACATGCAAAGGAGAATATGTAACACCATATGGGTGAGGGATAAACTCAATCAAAACTACATATGACAGTTTTTATTTGCCTTGTATAACTCTTGATGGATAGCTCTTAAGGAGATATGGGACCATCTTAAGGAGGTCGAGTACCTGCTATTGGATTTGGATGTTGAAGTCTAGAAGTGGTGTGAAGACTTTGATGCCTATGGTTGTGTACCTTAATTGGTTGTGGATGGAGTTAGGCCAACCTTGTAGGATGTCCATAGTCATTGAGTATTGAGACTAGATATCTGCCCTAAGGCAGATGAGGTCTAAGCCTTGGGTGAGAATTGGGGCTATGATATAGAGCGAGGAGGCTATATGCCTAGTTCTGAAAGTTGGGAAAGAGGCTTGGGATTCCTAGGGATTTCTCCAGTGTTGTGATCTAACTTTCGATTTATGCTAGTATACTAGTTCAACAAAGGGTGTTAGGAAAACATGAGGTATTAAATAAATAAATAAAATCATAATGAATAAACTTAACTTCGGGGCAAAGTTACTTAAAGAGGGGAAGTATGTAATGCCCCATATTAATAAATAATAATAATACTAATAAAAACAACAATTATAAATAATAATAATAATAAAATAAATGAAATAATATTAATATATAAATAAATGAAATAACAAATAATGAAGAAAAGGTAATAATAAATCAAATAAAAAAATAATGGAGAAAATATAATAACAAATAACAAAGAGAAGATAATAATAAACTAAAATTCTAAATAAATATATAAAATAAACTATAAATAGTAAGAATAGGTAAAGTGTGTGTGTGTGTGTATAAAGAAATCAAAGTTGGCATGATGACATATGGATCGTGCACATGCAGATTTCCTTCCAATCCTCTTTCCATTTTTAGAATATTGAGTTCTATTTAATGGTCGAAAAGGGAGATGAGAAGCATTCATTCTTTCAAGAAGGGAATGTTGAGAGATAAAGGAGTCACTAGCAGAAGTAGTTTATTGAGGGCTGGAGCATGGCTATCTATAGAAATATTGTGTGCATCTGAGCCTTGGGTGGTGAGTAATCCTCAAAGCTTTGTTGCAATTAGCGAGATTGAAATAGTGCCATGGCTCCAAAATCACTAGTAAGATCTATCTTTTCTCTACAAGTAAGTTTTCTATACTCATGTTTTTTTTAATCCTATGCTAATAGGTTGAGTATTTATGTTGATTATTAATAGCGTGGGTTCATGTAATTAGTTGTATGCTTTAAATTCCAGGTCGTTAAAATGCTAAAGGAAATGGAGCAGGAAGTGGTCAAGATCAACCAGAAATTAAAGGTAACCTAGGATAAGTAAAAGAGTTATCTAGATAGGCAGAGGATGCACAAGGAATTACAAGTGGGAGAGCATGTGTATCTCCACATCAAATGAGGAACAACTCACTAAAAGTGGGGTCTTGTGCCAAGCTAGAACCCAGATTTTATGGACCATTTCAGATCTTAGAAAGAGTGGGTACAATAACATATAGGTTGGTCTTTCCACCCACAATGAATGCACACAATGTTTTTCATGTTTCCATGCTTAAGAAGTATGTACATGATGCTAACCATATTTTTGTGTAGTTTGTAATATAGGTGGAACCTGAGGGAGAGTTCCAACCATAACCATTATGTATCATGGACCGAAGGTATAATGCACTCATAAATCATGTAATAGAGTAGGTCAAGGTGCAATGGAAGCACTTTTGACCTGAAGAAGCCACTTGGAATGTGGAAGAATAAATTAGGGTGATATACTCATTTCATTTTTATGAGTAAGTAGATGTAATAGTTGTATATAAAGCTTAGTTTTTGTTTTTTATTTATAGTTACAGAGAACACCAAGGACAATGTTCACTTTAAGGGGGTGGGATCTGTAACACCCCTATGTTAACCCCTGATTTTGTATTTATAAATAATCATTTTGGATTTAAATAAATTTTAATATTTTGGTTGGCCTGAAGAGTGGGGGCGACGGATCCACAACATGAGCGAAGGGTCATGAGTGTTGCTTTGGTGGCATCACTGAACGCACCAACACCTACAAATGGAAAGGAAAGGAGAAAATTTCTCACATTCTGGTACATGGGAAAATGGAAGTGAAAAACCATGTGGAAGGCAAGGAGCCTGAAGCAAAAAGGGAAAACAATAAGAAAAATAAGAGATTCAAATAATATAATGCAAGACTAATTGCATAAGAGAAAATTGAAGAAGGAAACAAGCTTGCAGCACAAGGGTAAGAAAATTGTTGCACTAGAGAAATTCTACAGAGGCCGATTGGATGTGATTCCCTATGTTGAAACACTGGAGACGTTGAAATATCGTGTCCAAGCTTGGAAAGATCAATGGAAGGTGTTAAGGAGAAATTATGTAATGTGTGCTTTCTATATGACTAATAAACCACTAAACAAGGTAGAAATTCATCGAGGTGTGATGCAGGAGCATCCAGCTCGGCAATTTCATTATATTCTAGTTAACTTAGGGGGTCTTTTGTTTTCAAGGAAGTTGGATTCCTATGTATCAAATTAATGTAATTATTAATGTTTTGAGTGATTTGGAATAGGAATTAATTAGATATTGTGAGGATATTTGTAAATGCTCTCGAATGTAGGAGAACATGAGTGATGATGAGTGATTAGTGAGGATCAAGAGATTTTGAAATATTGTAAATCTTAGATTAGGAATTGGTTTCATGATTTTGGGGATTAAAGATAATCCTTAGGGATTAGTTGAGTCAAAAGTGGACTTAGAGGATATTCAGGGTTTAGTACAGTAGATTAAGGATCTGAACCAGAATTGGTTAACAGAACCTTTTGTATAAATGTAAGCCTAAAAGGCATAGAGAGGGTTAGCTAGCTAGGAGTTAGAGAGTGAATTAGATAGATAGGGTTGATTGTAAGCCTACGGGCATGAAAGGAAAAGGCCACTGATTAGAATATCAGGCCAGAGAAAGAAGGACTCATTATCTAATCATTTGTATATATATATATATAGAGAGAGAGAGAGAGAGAAGTTAATTATGAGTTGTGTGGTGTGGATTGAGTAATCAAGTGATAAATTATGTGTGGATTATAGTAATTATGCATAACATAGGGTTGCAGGTGTGCAGAACCAGAGAAGAAGTGCAGAGAAGTGTGTTACGGGATTACACATAGACAGCATTGGAGAAAATCCTTAATGTTTACAGCAAAGGTAGAATTGTAAGGTTTCCTAAAACCTAAGGATTTACGAAGGAAGCGTAAAGGTGCAAAGGAGTTGAAGATCGGGATCGGAATAATTGAAGGTCGTAAGGAGAAAATAAATACACAGACAGAGAAGCCGAGAGGATTATGTCACGGTGAGATGAAGAAGAATGCAACAGTGAAGCACAGTCATTGGATCAGTCAGATCAATGAATGAGAGTGATGGAGATAGACGGCTAGGATTAAGTCGTGCAAAATAAAGTCAAGAAGATGAATGGTGGAGATTAAACCCACGTGTTAATGGAACAGTGGAGTAGTATTCACAAGTGGGAAGCGGTATCTCGCACACGCTAAAAGTGGTAATCAGTATTTTGAAATTTCATGCGATTAGCCTGAGGGAGTGATACGTAGCACAAGAAAACTACTTTTCTCGTGTGCTCTCGATCTGATATCGGTTGTGCATGTAATCACGCGAGATTGCGCAATCACCGTTGGATTAAGGGAGAAGAAATAAACAGTGGAGATTGGTCGAGCTAGTCAGTGCAAGTTAGTGCGTGACAATCATTAGATTGGATGGTCACATCGATGGTGGAGATTTGGGGTGCACAAAAGTCAATGTTGAAATGAATACGCCAACCATGCCACACGCAGTTGACAGTGATTGGTCAAGATTGTTATGGATTGGACGATAAGGAAATCCAAGGGCTTAATATGATTAAGATATGATTAAATAGATTCCACTTAAGCATTTAACTTAAAAGAGTTAAACCTTGGTCAAATGAAAGGTTTTATTAAACAAGAATAGTAAAATTCCTGGATGTGTATGTGACATGCAATTTTATATGCATACTATGGGTAATTATGGCTTAGGCTGCATCATTTCGTGTCAGAGCAGAACAAGGAAATTCTACGAGTAAAATAATTCTTTGAGAAAACTTAAAACGGAGTTATGTTTTGAAGGTATGTATACAGATGAAAGGAGATCGGATTTTAAATCTGACAAATAGTAGGCACACAGAGATAAAGTGTAGCAGAATTTGCAGATGCAAAGAAACAGAGAACAATCCATTCAAAGTGTAGGTGAATGGAAGGACAAGATCATGCAGAGATCTTGAAGGTGAGATGATATGATGATATGTTTTTGTTTTAATTTGGTTTGAATATTGGAGAGTTTTTGGTCTTTATATTGTCTCACAAGTAGCAGAAGAAGAAGGTGAGAAGATTGCAGCAACCTAGAGCAAGGAGTGCTCAATTGGTTCTAGAGGAGAGAACCAGAGAGATGCCAAAAGGCTAAGCTCATAGGAGAGAAGCTTAGTGAGGTATCATGTAGCAAGGAAGACTTGTTACTGCAGAGGTTTTGTTGCAGCTCATGGAAAGATCATAAAGGCAACTCCACAGAGGATGTGGGTAGAATTGCCAAGGGATGAAGAAAGCTGGTAAGAATTTCCAAGTGAAAGAAGAGGTTTCAGAACCTAGTATTTCATTTGTGAATGAAATACAAGAGGATATCTGTGTTCTTAAAATGTGTTGATGAGTTGGAGCCTAGAAGGAGAAAAGAGAAGTGCTCAAAGAGGTTCGAGAGAATAGAGAACCAAGTGCTTGCCAAAAGACCAAGTACAGAGGAAATCTTTGTGAGGTAAGTGGCAACAGGGAGGACTTGTTGTTGCAGAGGCTTTAATACAGCTCATTGTAAGTGAGTGAGGAACTCATGAAGATAGAGAAGAAGATGACTACTAATATTCATAACAGAGATAATAGAGGTCCTAAGGAAGACCACAGCAGAAGAAAAGTGAAGGAGGATGCCAAGGCAAATGGCAAGAGAATGAGTCCCTAGGAGTTTGACAAGGAGATTGCGGAGTTAAAATAACAACTCGATGTATTAAGGATGCTACTGGAGGAAAACCAAAGACAAGGTTGGGTCTTGAGGAAAAAGGTAGTAAAGTGGTCTAAGTTACAGAGAAGGCTACAACAGGAGAAAGTGAAGTGGCTGGTGGAAAAACTCAGAGAAGTTGAGTTGGAAATGGAAGTTTCCATTTGTGAAGCAAAACAGGGTGAAGTTTTGGGTGAAGATGAAGACTGGAGATCTATGGAAGATCTTATGAATTATTATGAGAATTCAAGACAGCAAGGAGATATGATTACTAAAGCATCAAGTGAAACCACAAGGTCTTATGTTTTTAAAACTGATAATTTGTGTATGATTGCAGGTATTGCAGGAGAAAAGCAACTTTGTGGAGATGTATTCAGAATGGATGAAGATCTTGAAGTAAAAGGTGGCAAAGAATATTTCTCGAAAGAGGAAGAATTTGACTGGTTACAACAGAAAGAGTCTATGGATGAGTTACTTAATGAGAGAAGACAGTCATTTAAAACTGTCATGGAGATGGAAGATCAGGATCTTATTTTAATGAAGAACGAAGGAATATTGTCTCAGAGAGGTAATCCAATGAATTTGATTAATGTTATTGATGAAGAACAAATGCAGGATAATATTAATGTAGATGATGGGGCAAGAATAGTTCTTGAAGAAGGTTTACAGAGAGACAACAAGGAAAAGTGTATTAAAGAAGAAGGGGAGGTAGATTTGTCTCAAGACAAAGAAAAGACAATCACAGAATTGAAGAAAGAAGAAGACTATGAAAAATATTTAGCAAAGGGAGAAAGGACATATGATGATTGGTCAATAACAAAGGAAGGTATGGAAAATTGTGTAAAATTTCAAAATTCTACTCCAATTGAAATTATTGAGTTATATAGAAACTTAGACTTTCAAAGAAGAAAGTTGGAAAAATAGAGGATGTATACTCAAGATAAATTGTTGAAAAAGGAAGACAAAGAAATTGTCATGAAAGACAATCATAAGGAAAAGAGAATGGTAATAAAAGTTCAGCAAATTGACATTACAAAAGGAGGAGTTCATTATTGTGAACCAGAGTAGAGAGACATCATTGGAGTAGATGATGTGGAGAAGAGACTAGTTGACAGTCTCAAAAATTATTTGAAAAATCAGCATACTAATGTGCTGATAGAGGAGGAAAACTCAGAGCAGCATACTGAGATGTTGCCAAAGAAGGAAAAGGTAACGAGGCCTTATATTTTAATTCTGATCATTGTTTTATGATTACAGGATTTGATGAAGAGTCAATTTTAGAACTGAAGGAGACTGGAAGTTGCCAGGACATACATACTGATGAGGAAAATGAAAAGCATGAAGATACATTGCTTGGAGAAGTTAACTTGACTGTCACAATCAGTCAAGGAAGTGAAGGAAAATTACTGAGGGTTATCAAAGAAGAGGAAAGAGAATATGCTGGAATTGAGGAACAACATAGCGATGTATTTGAGAGGAATCAAGTACAAAGGGAAATGGAGGATAATTTATTTTTTGAAAGTAAATTTACAGATATTGAAAAAGGTTGTTTGGAAAGTCACAAGAGACTAAGGATGAAAGGGCGGCAGTAAGAATCCAACAACTTCAAAGAGAAGATAATGAACAACATTTTGAAGATGAGTGGAGAGAGTACAACAACAAATGGCAGAGTATGTTCCAGACCAAGGATGTGCTAGAGATAGAGATTGAAAAATTGTTGCAATTAATGATGAAGCAGTCAAGATGGAGGAGATTGACAACAACAGGAAGAATGATCAATCAAAATTTGAAATTGATTGACAAGGAGAGGAAGATGAAATAGACTGTGAAAGCATAGCTAGTGGGGCAAAGCAACATAAAGTGTGGAAACCCGGAGAACAGCAACAAACAACATAAGCAACCAAAGACAAATTATAGAACAAAGTATGGGATCCAAAAGGACAAAGGTCAAAAGCACATGATTAGGAGATCATGATTATTTTAGTCTTGGGAATCTAATGCAGGAGCATCCAGCTCAGCAATTTCATTATATTTTAGTTAACTTAGGGGGTCTTATGTTTTCAAGGAAGTTGGATTCCTATGTATCAAATTAATGTAATTATTAATGTTTTCAGTAATTTGGAATAGGAATTAAATAGATATTGTGAGGATATTTGTAAACACTATCGAATGTAGGAGAACATGAGTGATGATGAGTGAATAGTGAGGATTGAGAGATTTTGAAATATTGTAAATCTTAGATTAGGAATTGGTTTCATGATTTTGGGGATTAAAGAGAATCCTTAGTGATTAGTTGAGTCAAAAGTGGACTTAGAGGATATTCAGGATTTAGTTCAACAGATTAAGGATCTAAACCATAATTGGTTAACAGAACCTTTTGTATAAATGTAAGCCTAAAAGGCATAGAGAGGGTTAGCTAGCTAGGAGTTAGAGAGTGAGTTAGATAGATAGGGTTGATTGTAAGCCTACGGGAGGAAAGGAAAATTCCACTTATTAGAATATCAATCTAGAGAAACAAGGACTCATTATGTAACCATTTGTTTATATATATATAGAGAGAGAAGTTAATTATGAGTTGTGTGGTGTGGATTGAGTAATCGAGTGATAAATTGTGTGTGGATTATAGTAATTCTGCATAACATAGGGTTGCAGGTGTGCAGAACCAGAGAAGAAGTGCATAGAAGTGTGCGACTGGATTACACACACACATCATTGGAGAAAATCCTTAATGTTTACAGCAAAGGTAAAACTATAAGGTTTCCTAAAACCTAAGGATTTACGAAGGAAGTGTAAAGGTGCGAAGGAGCTGAAGATCAGGATCAAAATAATTGAGGGACGTAAGGCGAAAATAAATACATAGACAAAGAAGCAGAGAGGATTATGTCATGGTGAGATGTAGAAGAATGCAACAGAAAAGAACAGTCATTGGATCAGTCAGATCAAGGAACGAGAGTGATGGAGATAGACGGCTAGGATTAAGTCTCGCAAAATAAAGTCAAGAAGATGAATGGTTGAGATTAAACCCATGTGTTAATGGAACAAAGGAGTAGTATTCACAAGTGGGAAGCGGTATCTCGTGTGCCCTAAAATTGGTAATCGGTATTTTGAAATTTCATGCCATTAGCCTGAGGGAGTGACACATTGCACGAGAAAACTACTTTTCTCGCGTGCTCTTGATCTGATATCGGTCGTGCATGTAATCGTGCGAAATTGCGCGATCACCATTGGATTAAGGGAGGAGAAATAAATTGTGGAGATTGGTTGGGCTAGTTGGTGCAAGTTAGTACGCAATAGTTGTTCGATTGGATGGTCACATCGACGATGGAGATTTGGGGTGCACAAAATTCAATGTTGAAATGAATACGCCAACCATGCGACACACGGTTGACGGTGATTGGTCAGGATTGTTGTGGATCAGACGGTAAGGAAATACATGGGCTTAATCTGATTAAGATATGATTAAATAGCTTTCGCTTAAGCATTTAAGTTAAAAGAGTTAAACCTTGGTCAACCGAAAGGTTTTATTAAACAGGAACAGTAAATTCCTGAATGTGTATGTGACATGCAATTTTATATGCATACTATGGATAATTACGGATTCGTTTGCATCATGGTGCTTTCTAAAAGGGATGATAAACCACTAAGTGCTTCCCAATAATGCTTATGAACCACTTATTTCTTGTCAAATAAGTTGATAAACAACCCAGAATATGAGCTACAAGTTCTTGAATTTATTACCTTAAGGATGCACCTAATAAAGCACCTAAGAAGTAATCCCATACTCCTAGAGCTGAGCATTATTATACCTGAGTTTGATTGAAAATACCTCTTATCATGGATCTAACTCAGGGGTGGACAAATGAAAGAAATATTATGGTGTAATTGGCCTATGATTTGGTGGAGAGTTGAAGTCCCACCTTTAGTCTCCAACCATTTGTAGTCATTCAGATGAGTGTCATGGCTTGTGTGTAATTGAATTAGATTAATAAGAATGACTAATATGATAGTTAATAAAGCATGGCTTTGTGTTATTTCTAAATGGTCATTGGAAATTTCTACATGTCCTTGATAGGAAATATGCCTTGGATATTCTTTTGGATATGTTGGAATACTAGCTTTATGTGGATGTTATGAATGTTCTTGAATATAAGTATGTATATTAAATTGTTAATGGTTGCATGAGGACATGCAGATAAATGTTAATAATAATTCTTAGATGGTTGCCATGCTTATAAATCATAAGGTGCATGTTTTTTCTTAATGATATTATGCACTTAGCTTGTGTATAGGTTGGATATGCATTTTATAATCTTGTACAATTTATAGAGCTCTGTGAAAAATAGATCCAAATAGTTGTATCCTTTACTCTGTATGCTTCATCATTATATTGCATGATCTCTCGTTAAAGGTGATATCCCTTCCTGGGACTTATTCCTATGTTTGAAAATGGTGCTACTACATCAAATTTACAAAGCACAACTTTTTATGGTTTAGTCGAGTGTTGAAGCTTGATGGTAGGCATGTTATTGAATTTATTTTATGCATTTCTAGATTTAGTTAATGTTTGAAGTGATAGAACTAGAATGAAGGTTTCATTCTTATATATGGAAACGGTGCTCTGAGAAACACTATGCATAGATGACATTCTAGGCTAAGTCCCTAAAACTTAAAATTTTTCCAAGTTCTTAGAACAATATTAAATGTGATTGTATCCTGATTGAATGTAATGTGGGCTCACTGGATGTATCTGGGAGTCCATATATTTGGTTCAAATTCCCTTGTGAAAATTCACAAAATCACTAGATTTAAATCTTATACATATTTCGACGAAGAAGGGTAGTGTATCCATGGTGGGCCTGAACTGTTGAAATCATTGGCATGAGCCTAGATCATAACAGAGCTAGATTTCAAATGAAATTTGAGGTGGGGACCATCATGGGCAGAGACAAATATTCATTTGGGTGAAATAATATAGTAGTTTTGGCATCCAAGCCAACGTGTTGTTCACTCTAGGAAAGGCCTTGGATGTGGGTCAGACCTGAATTTTTCCCTGAGATTGAGTGCAAAGGAAATTGTGGTTTGTGTGGAAGGGAATAGGCCCTGTGGGACATGTAAAATTATTTGAGGTGGCAGGGTCCATGTAGGTCAGGAAATACTACATGGATGCCACAAGGAAGGTGACGCAAAAATAATGCTAATATGGTTCCTCCACTGCGTGACACATGGAAGGAAGAATCGACCTTGTTGGATGATCGAAGATCCCATTTTTTCGATGACACATGCCACCATTAGAGAATTCCACATGGCATGGTAACATCACCGTAACATTGGCATGACATCGGAAATATGGGTAGGAAAGACTAGTGGCGTGGCTCTGGATGATGTGGCCACCAAGTGACGCCATTGCTCATGCCACTTCAGAGTAACAGTAGGTATGATGTCAAGTAGGAATTGTGGGATGGGAAAAATCCCATTAAGTGACATCTTTCACACCTTATGTTTAGCACCTTATGTCACCTCCTTGACTTGGCACATTGCCATTGGGCATGAATGATGGAGAGAACCTTATGGTAAATTCATTGACAACTGATGGTAAAATCTTTGGCTCTCCATGCAAAATTCATAAGGGATTCCACTCCTTGCCCTGTCACGATGGCACTGGGCCTAGTGGTGTACCAAGAGACACATGGGCTTATGGGTGACATGGCAGAGCCATGTATGCCACTTCGTACTCCCATGTGGGGTGCATGTTGATGTGGCAAGGGATTAATGAAAAAATAATTAAATTGCCATAAATTTCAATTTGAGAGGTGAATTGAGATGAGTATATCATTGAAAATATCTCGATGAGTCAAAAACAATGGTGGCATTGGTTTTGATTTTAAGGAAGTTGGAAAAAGAGGATTTGTATGACCCTATGTTCATAACAAACCTGGAAGGTCATGTTAAATTTAATGTATCACTTTCCACTTCCTATGAATAACCCAAGGGGGTGGGAGGGTGAGTTACATTTATAAACTTCCTCAACAAGCACTTAGTGTTTTATTAGCCCTTTTCAGCAAGCACTCATTATCCAACTCCTCCTCAGTTCCTCCCATTGATCTTTCAAGCTTAGACACACATAGTCCAACAGCTCCAATGCAACAATACTAGGAATAATCCCATATTTCTCAGTAGACTTTCTCTAATTCACATAACACCTTTTCTCTTGTGCTTCATGCTTGTTTTCTCTCTCTAATTCTCTCACGTTGCCTGTCCTATTTTGTCGTTCACGTCCCCTGTTTTGCTTCCAATCTCTCTATGCCCTAACACAAGACTGTTCATTTCCCCTTCCCTTCATGACATGGGAGTAATGAATAATGAGGGAATCTCCTTTGCCCTATCATGCCTTTGCCAAATATTTCATGGTGGGAATTCATCTACGCCAACCAACACCACTCACGACTCTCCCTCAGATTGTGGATCCATCTGCCCCGCTCTGTAGGCCAACCAAATATAAAATTATTATGTAATCATTATAATCATTTACCACTATAGAATCAAAGGCTAATCAAAGGGGTGTTACAAAAACCTCCTATGTCTCTAAATTTTATGTGTGGGTTCTCCAAGGTGGACATCCCATCCATTAAGAAAGAAAATGTGCATAGTAAAGGCTCCCACAAGCAAGAGCTTCAATCATCATAATGTAAAGGTATGCAAAAGGTCTTCATAATGTGAAGTTTTTCATCTCAACAAGGGGAAAATGGATTTTGGATAGTCATACTAAGCTAAAATATCCAAGTCCTCAAAGGAATCCTCTCCAAAGAAATAACTAAGTTTCTCTTCAAGGTGTTAAACCCATCAAATCATGTGCTTATTGAATAGATACATTAAGTAGGAAATCAATCCATAAATTTCACATAAACTAAAACATAAGTTATGTTTCATAAATAGGAAAGAGAAGTCCCCAATGCTAGGTCACCTCCTCAACAACCTCCAAAACATGGTCTCTTATCTATAACAATATTTGAAAGTTTCCAAGGAAGAGGCCATATGTTAAAAATGCAGCAAGAAAATCTCAGTTTGACTTTTCCTTGGTCAAACTAGAGAAAAATCGAATTTCTATGTCAGCAAAAATCTTGGAGGTAGTTAACTGAGGTGACAAGGCACTTGTCACTTAGTTAACTCAGTTAATTCGAGTTGGGGAAGCTTGAGTTCAATTCAATATGTTTGGTTGCCAATTTGTAGCAATTTATTTCAATTCATTTGAGTTATTATCCGTTTAAATAGTTATAACTTTTAGAAGAACTAGTGGAGGTCAAGTTGTGGAAGTGGAACTTCAACCACACTTAGTGATCAACCAGTTAACTGATCAATCAACCCAAAATAATTGTTGCATGCAGAAGATTTGATTTACTGAGTCGAGATGGATATTCGAAGGCAGTGTACTATCATTTGTAGCATATTCCAATGTGTACAGGTGTTGCACGCAGCCAGAGGAAGGACCCTAGGGAATTGTGCAATTCAATAGTAGGAAATTTGTAAATAATAGGGGCCAATTTCCCAAGGGAAAAGAGCAAGGAAATAGGAGCTTGGAGGGCTTGAAAATTGGATAAGTGTTGGCCAGAGTTAGTCAGTCAAGCATAGGGATAGACTATACACTTGTAGGGTGTGATCAAGCTTGAGCAAGCATATATAATTCATCTCTATTCTTTGATTAATGCAATATAGATAGTAAGGGGTTTTGAGCAGTTGCTTTCCCCTAGATAACTATGCATGTGTGATGTTTCCTTTTGCATGTATATGATTTGTGTTCTTGATGGTGAATTAACTTCCACGAATTAGTAGAGTAGCTTCAAGTCTTGTGATTTAGTAAATTTCATGATAATTATTGAATATACACATCAATTTCTACATGGTATCATAGTTGGAATCACTATAGAGCAAAGATTTCGAAGTTGTCATTACAGGAGGTTCAAATTTGCAGATCAATGTTGCGGGTTTTCCTAAATTCTAAGAAGATGGATTTCAATGGACTAAGGATAGAGTATGTCGTTGAGGGAAGCTCGAATTATCCTGCATGGAAGGACCACATGGAGGCAGTACCAAAAGATAATGGATTAAAGGGATTCATTGATAATGATATTTTGAAACCAGTAACATCTGATGCTAAGGATCTAGCAAAATGGAAGAAGTGTGTAGACAAGGTGGGAAGAATAATATTGGAGGAAGTACATGACCATATTGTCTCTAATATCCATGGAAAAGAGACTTTGTATGTAATGTGGCATGCATTGACAGATCTGTTCAATAATAATACTGACCACAAGAAGCTGGAGCTCAAGGACAAACTTCGAAATATCAAGATGCAGAGGAAAGAGACCATTCCACAGTACCTAAGTAAGTTCACACAATGTCATGATGAAATTGTTCAAGTTGGTGTCACTGTAGAGGGGATTATTTGGTGAGCCTAGCTCTTCTAGGCCTTCCCAAGAGCTAGCACAGCTACCAAGATTCACTGAATGGGAGGGATAAACTACCAAATTGGGAACACCTATGGTCCAGTTTGGTACAAGAGGAAATAAGGTGGAATACCAAAGACGAGACTTCATCCAAGGGTGAGGATGAGGAGAATTGCAACTTGGCTAGAAATTCAAAGAAAGGGAAAGGGGATAAATCCCAATCCAAAGCAAAATCTAGTCAAGGTGGACAAGAAGAAATACTTTTCCAAAATCAAGTGCTTTAACTGTCATGAATTCGGGCACTATGCCACGAAGTGTCCACACAAGATGACAAGAAAGAAGACCTCAGGAGGAGAGGCAGGTGAAGCTTTCGCTTCATAGTTAGCTTGATTTTACTCTCATTGCATGTCATTGCTAGCACAATGATGGGAAGTGTGTCGTACCTTGACAGCGATGCCTCTTTCCATATAATGGGGAACAAAAATTTTTTCAGTGATTTGGAGGAGAAGGATCTCCATATACATATTGAGATGGGAGATGATGGAAGGTATAACATGACCAGGATTGGTATAGTCACATTTTAGAGGGAGTCGAGACACCCTCTCAAGCTCAACGATGTGATGTTTGTTTCAGGTCTAAAGAATAATCATGTCTCCATTGCAGCTTTGGAAGACCATGGTTATGATGTGATCTCCAGCAAAGGAAAGGCATTCCTGAGACACATAGTCATGAGACAGGTGAAGTATATTGGAGTTTGTGTGAAGAACCTTTACAATCTAGATGTGAAGGATTATGCTTCATTGAGCACAAACATGAAAAAGGTGCTTTGAATATCATGGTTCTTTTAATATCATGTAGAAGATTACCACAGGCCCCCCCAAAGGAGCACTAGAGAAGTAGGATACATGAAAAGAGTGTACCTTGGGGAAGTACACAAAATCCACTTTCCATGATCAGGATAACAGAGCACAAGCAGTCCTTGAAAGGAGCCAATTTGGTGTTTATGGACCTTTCTTGACAACCTCCACTACCAAGCACAATGTTTTTTCATCTTTATTGCTAACTTCTCATGGAATTATTGGATCTTCTTCATGCAAAAGAAGGATAATACTTTCTCCAAGTTCTTAGAGTTCAAGGGACTAGTGGAGAAAGAAACAAGTAAGAAGGTGAAGGCTCTCAGGAATGATAATGGAGATGATTGCATGTCGAATGAGCTTAAAATTTTATGTGAAAAATAAATCATTCAACGAGAGTTGAAAACACCCCACAACACATAGCAGAATGGGGTGGATGACAGGAAGAATTGTAGCATTATGGGAGCAGCATGGATGACGTGGCATGATCAAATCCCACCTTTTCACTTAGGGCGTGAAACATGCAACACAACGGTCTATTTGCAAAATAGGAGTCCTCGTCGGATTCTTGCCATGATCACACCAGAGGAGGCTTTCTCGAGGAGGAAGTTGGATGTGTCACACTTCAGGATATTTCGAGCCTCTATTTATTTCCATGTCTCCAAAGAGTTGAGGAAGAAGTTAGATTTGACGGTAGAGTTGGGGGTATTACACAAAAACTCCCCACAACTACCGTGTGTATTTTCCATCCCTCAGAATGATAATTGTGTGAAGTGATGTGAAATTTCATGAAGACGAAGCCATGTGGTGCTCTCTTGAGAGGGAGCTTCAGATCCCATTAGAGAAGGAGCTTTTAGCTTCAAAGGAGGAGCCTTTGGGTGTTGTGGAGCAGCCACAAGTTGAATAGAAGAGAGTGGAGACAACCACTCAAGGAGAGTCATCCAAATAAGGTAGGAATAGAACCAGGGAATCTGAGAGACTTGGGGCAAGGATGTGAGGGAGAATGTGGGTGCTCCTTCAAATCAGCGCGAGTGGAGAATCTCACCAAATTGGTACACTAGTTACATGACTCTAATGACTAAGCTAGTAGAGACTGAGCCATCCTCTTTTGAGGAAAAAATAGAGAAACCAGTATGGGTTGAAGAAATGGTGGAGGAGTATGAACCCATTGTAAAGAAAATTGTTTGGGAAGTGGTCCCAAGACCAGCATACAAATTAGTTGTGAGTTCGAGATGGATCTTCAAGGTGAAGCATCTAGAAGATGAAAGCATAAAAAAGTACAAGTTCATATTTGTGGTCAAGGGGTACTCTCAAGTTCAGGGGATTGACTATGAGGATACCTTTGCTCCTATAGTAAGGTACTCATCCATCAGATCAATCCTTGATTTGGCTACACAGATGGGGTGGAAGATCCACCAGATGGATGTGAAAACAAAATTCTTCAATGTAGTTATTGTGGAGGAGGTGTATATCAAGCAACCTGTTAGGGCCTAAATCTACCTCAGGCTGAGAAAGGTAGGATCTAGGATAACATCAAACCACGCTTAACCTGGTAACTAACCCTACCAGGTCGGGAGAGGGCTCTCTCCTTGTCAATCTCAGCAAAATATGATCAATGAGGCTTGAGATGACTTGAATGAAGAGTGATTTTAGGCTAGGTATGTATGCAGAAGAGTTTGATTAAATTTGATGATGTTTTGTTGCCTCAAATGGAAAGTCAGATTTGGGTCTGGGGAATGAGGCTCAGTTTTGTAGAGATCTCTATGGGGCAAGGTAGGCAACTGATTTGGCACTTCAAATTAAATTAAATGGAGAGATTTAGATAGGTGAGGAGTTGAAGAGGGCAAGAAAACCTCAGGGATCCTCTTCAAACAGCTGAAAACATAAATAACTAAACAAACCCTAGGTAGAGCACTGCAATTTCAATGGATTCTACCCTTATCCTTGTTTGTTTTAGTTAGCATGAAGCAAGAGAGATAATGGCATACATAAAACACATGTAAACTTAAAATTACAGAAGGAAACACAATACCAAATCAAGATGCCACATGAATCCCATAAAGTGTTGCAAACCCTGGTCTATTCCTTAGCCAAAACTGCTGAAATGTGTATACA
>APFE030039181.1:56347-93833 GCA_000404065.3 Pinus taeda | reverse complement strand
ATGCTTCAACATGTATAAATATGTATTGTAACATTGAAAGGAATATAATGAAAAATCAAGCTGGTAGTCCCGATTTTGGGATCCAAGGGAAAATCTCTATGTTTTTGTGTTTTATGTGTTATTCTTTCACATTGTTTATTTTCGGTGTTTTAGAATTCATATGCAGGTAATTTCTGTACGGGGTTGAAACCTACAATCAGTCAGTCAGGCAAAGGGATAGACTATACACTTGAAGGGTGTGCTCAATCTTGAGCAAGCATATGTAATTCATCTTTATTCTCTGATTAATGCAATATAGATAGTAAGGGGTTTTGAGAAGTTGCCTCCCCCTAGATAAATCTCTATGCATGTGTGATGTTTCCTTTTGCATGTCTATGATTTGTGTTCTAAATGGTGAATTAACTTGCGTAGATTAGTAGAGTAGCTTCAAGTCTTGTGATTTAGTAAATTTCATGAGCAGTATTGAATCTACGGATTAATTTCTACACCATCAACAAATAATTTAATATTTATCCATTATGCTTAGGCATCACCATGCTCAACAAAATTCAAGAAAAGAGGATGGCCCCATCATCTCAAGTAATAAAATAAAAAATAAGTGTGAAGTTCCTCAACACATGTGCGAACAAGGTGAAGCACTCCACTAATAATAGGATCCCACATCATCATAAAGTGATCCATAGGTCAATATTCTCCAAACAATTTAGGACGATCTTAGTATGAGATCCATGCTAAACTAAATAGAAACATTATGAGGGACAAAATTATGTAAAAGGATGAATATGAAAAGCTCTCCCCAAAATTGTGATTCCACCATGTCAATATGTTGTCCAGATGTGAAAAAGCCCTTGACGTGTTCGGGTTCTCATCTATTACCAAACAATGTAAACTCATACCAAATTATAACTATTGAGAGGACTAAACCATCATATACATGAGGAGCACCCTATCCAAAACAATGGCATCTACTAAAGTTATTCCATGCCATTATAAATTCATCAAAAATAATTAAGATGCTCACTCATAAGAACCATGTCTCGTCATATAACACCAATACCAAAGCTAGCTCACCATAGAAAAATATTCAAAAATAGTGAACAGGTATTCCAAAAGCAATATCATGATGTCATAATGAGTCATAGGAGGTAGAAAGCATCTCATAAAACCTATACCAAAGAGTGATGCATTAAGAAAAGGATGAAATGTGAAAGGAACACTCATACTTAATCCACTAAGCATGACATTCTCCTAAAGAGAAGTGAGTCTCCTCCCACTAAAATACAAACTTACAAATGATAATACGATCTCTAAACATAATAGTGTAAGAAAAGAAAGAAACTCCATGGTTTATACCTCCAATCCACGAAAATCTCCATAGATACCCTGCTACAAATCTATGATACATGGATGAAAATAACAAGGGTTTTCCTTCTTATAGTGCAAGAGGGGATTTTTAATGAAATCAAGAGATAAGAATAAAAGGACAATTAGATGAATATAAAGGACTAAAATTTGAAAAACGAAATACCTAAATGAATATCAATAGCCTAGATTTAAAGGATATTAAATGAAAATCAAATATCAACATTAAAGAATATCATCAACACTCCTAATTGAATGTGATATTTGTTGATATTTCTAAAGATTATGATTTTTAATAATTAACAAGAAGGGTTGCACTGCAGTAAGTCCATGCCTTGAGCGGCGGGTTCAAGAAAACGTTCAGCCTTAGAAAACATGAACTATAGAATATCTTTGTTAATATATTTGTTTATTGACTTTAGCATGAACCCTCCCAACCCCCTTGGGGGGCGGTTGTTAGACCAGCCCATAAGTATCAGTTAGAGACATTCATAGTGCTGATCATTGATAGAAGGTAATTACATGTTGTCATTGCTAATAGCCGCTGCTAGTAATTGTTTGAAGTTCATCGCTAGAAGCTCTGGCCATAACTAGTCATAGCAGCTAGTCATACCCAGTCTCATAGCTACTACCTATAGTGTCTGGCGTGCCCATTGTGGTGTTTCAATAAGAGGTCTACAACTTCTATTGGATTTGTAGCAGCATCCTCAACAAGAAGATCAATAACTTCTGTTAGATTTGTAGCAGCATCCTCATCATAAGTCTTAGCATGTGAACAAAAGCAAGTAGTGTCCTCATCATAAAAAACTTAGCCTAGGTGGATCAACAACTACCCTGTCAGCAAAATTCATAATGGAAATTGGAATCACTAATGAAGTAGAGGTGTCATGGGAGTGACTTAAGAATCCATTTTTCAATCAAAAAATTCTTTGCATCTGTGGTAGCGTTGAGTGGACAATAATTCTTTGCACCATTTGAAAAAAGGAAAGGTCGGCTTTTCCGTTCCAATGCCTCACATTTTTCCACAGGAAGGTGAGCACATGCTGGTGAACCAAACACTATGAAGTGATTAACTTCTAGTTTCCTACTACCCTAGCCTTCGAAAGGAGTGACTTTATTTAGGGCTTTCGGAAGACTTTGTTCTTAATGTAGTAGGCATAGTTGACAACTTCAACCCAGAGTTTTGGAGAAAGGGAAAGAGACTGCAACATGAAATTTTCCATATATATATAGATATATAGATTAAAGGACACCATTATACTTAGTGATGTATAGAAAAATATGCTACAATTCAATGCCTGTATTAGCAAAGAACTTCTTAAAAGTGTTGTTCATATACTTCCCCAAATATTTGTGTGGTTATGTAGCAAAAACGGGTTTGGCGAGAGAACATTAACTGCAGAAACATGAGAAAAAGCATACAAGTCATACAAGTAGGGAGCCAGTGGACACCCCTGCCTAATGAATCGATGCAGAAAAAATGGGTTTGGCAAGGGAACATTAACTATAGAAACATAGGAAAAAAGTATTATCCGTTGAAACACAGGTGGAGCAAAATTAGTGAAGCATTTCTATAATAATATAGATGACTAGTGAATGTTATCATATGCTTTGTCAAAGTTAATCTTGAGAAAAAGAGACTTGTTGGTCCATTCCATGGTGTCTCAAACCGAAATGATAGTGTCTAGAATCTCCTAGCATTTTGTGTGAGATATTTAGCAAGTTTAATTAAACTCTGATAAATGATGTCCTAACCCATTAGTGTCATGAAGCCAAGAAAACTAAAGTAGGAAGGTATGGCATGACAGCAAATGAATTCAATGCATAAGGAACTTATAGAAAATATATTATTTCGAATGCCAGAATAGATATCGTTGTATATAACATAAGCACACAAAATGATCCAATACCACTTGTCTTTTAAGGGACCAGTTCAAGCTGATTCAAAATGAAACACAACAATTATGCATAAAAACATAGACTAGTGACAGGATAGTAATAGGCTTGGAAGTTGGAAGTCAGGATTTTGTCTAGTATATTAAAGAAGCATGATTTACATATATAAAAAAACAAATCTACACCATTAATACCACTTGCCTCTGCCACTTGCCTCAACAAGGCATTTCCAATTGATAAGAATGCCTTGTTGCAAAGAGAGAAACAAGGTCCACTCAAGGCCCAGTTTATAGCGATGGTGTATATACAACTCATTTACAACCAATGTAAATGAGGTATATATTGGGTGAATAAGGGTGTGTCACATTATCTGTCCGTCCATCCATGTGTAATGATTATCAACCAAGATAATAAAAAGAGGTTGATTGTAGGTGGACTCAAATCCCAAGTCAGAGATATATAAGGTGTCATCTACCGGTAAGATGAATGAGGTGTCACATTATCATAGTGTAAAAGAAAAATTAACCTGAATATTTTAAGCACTTGAAAGTTTGGATCTTAGTTTCATTTTCATGCCTGTTGGTACCTAACATATCTGGCTTTAAAATAGAACTATGCTAGACTTATACAATTAATAACAACAACAAAAAATAACCATAAAGGTAATGTTTCACTAAAGACATAAAAGTAATGTTTCACTAAAGAAACAACCAACAGTGATTTACATTCTGTTCATTGAAATGTAAGTTAGAAATGATTAGAAAAATATGAATAATATATATTTATGTTTAACATAATAATTATTTATGCATGTTTGCTTAGCAAAAAATTTAACCTAGAAGCAAAGGCATAGGCAGCTGAGATAGACCACCTAGTTACAAATTGACTAGATCCTGCACTATTGAAACCTCTTCCAACATATCTTGATCTGAACCAGGTTGAACATGGTACAAGAACTGTTGTAGCATTTGATCCTTCAAACACTATCCTATGTAAGGACTCCATTTCAGTTGGAGACTTTACAATTTATATAACAAAAAAAAAATTGTTAAATACAGAAAAATAACATAACTTTTGACACTCTACATCAGACATCTATGTAAAAGCATTGTGACCTAACTAAAATATGCAGGGACCTATATATATATGAAATAGTTTAGTTGTTTTGTTTTTATTCAGAAATTAGTTGTTTTGTCTTTATTCAGAAACCAATTATAATGCACCCTAAACTCAGTCACAACCTCATATAATGAGACAACCCCACCTCTAATATGACTATCAAGACCAGTAATAAGAGAGGATGGTTACACGTTACTATGTCTCAGCGAAAATAAAGAAAATAGACTTTGAGTATGAATGTATAGGGTAAACGAATTTTAATCTTCAATCCATAGAAAATTTCAATACAAAAACTTCAAAACTATCTTCAATGAAGTTACAACTACTGCATGTCCTTGGAATGAAATCGCTATAGCATACAACTCAAATTTTGACCATAATAAAACATTGTCAAAAGTATCACTAGCATTAACCTCATGCACGATACCGAATAGGAATAAAGATGATGTGTCTGAAAAGGAAACTATTACTGAAAAGAACTAAATACAAGAACTAACAACAAAATATGTTCTGCCTCATCTCAGAAAGGCTGATAAAACCAGGTTCCAATAAAAACGGGAGGAAAACCTATAATTCTCTCTGCAGCCAAGACCAAGAAACCGCAACCTAAGACACTAAAACTTTATGGAGTCATAAAAAATAGAAAAATAAGAATACTAATATATTATGACTGTACGCATAACCATATAGACGCATTGAGGATGGATCGCTCGCGCAAAGGTCTGGGCTAGGGTAACCTCTTGCGCACCTTCTGCAGCTCGTAGAGGCTAGGGTTAGTAAATTTTCCACCGTTGCGGGCTCGATCCTGAATCCCCTGCTGCATATATCCTTCTGCCATTCGCTACTGTCTTTTTCGGGGCCGACAAGGTGTCAGATATGGATGACCTGGAGCTTGAATCGGTGGACTATTCGGCGGATCCATCGCCGGACAAAATCATTTTTGGGAACCCCTGTTTTGGACATCGTTCTAAGTCGGTTCCCTCCTCCTCGTCATCGGTCCCTGGGTTCCTCTCATCCGACGCGCCCTTTGTACATCAGTCCTCCATTGCATCTGCAGGTGTTCTCCCCACTGGATCATCGCCCTTCGAAGAACCATCGTTTCTGCCTGTTTCTCTGCCGTTTTTGGCCTCGGATACTCCTCCCTCATCCTCGAATGATCCACAGGCTCTGCCCCCTTCATCAGCGCCTCACCCTCCGCCGATATCTATCCCTGATGCTCATCCTCTCGCCTCAGGTTTGCGCTCCTCATTTTGTAATGACCCCCCTGAGGGTTCTACACGACCCGCTTATCACCTATCAAGGGATGGCATCACCAACCCTCTGGTAGACCACCCGTCGACCCCTCGATCCGGTAGAAAGAAGGTGCACTGTGTGCGATCTACGTCACGGGACATCTCCTTAACATTTGACGAATCGAAGCCGCTCGGAGAGTACGTGGATATCGCAAACACCGTGTTAGTTGGACACGTCCGGGGCAGATCCTTCACAAGGCAGAGACTCACTCTATGGGTTAAGGAGATCTGGGGCGAAGTGTTTTGCGATCTGCCAGAGGTTCATGTCCTCCCTAGGGGCTAGTTCTCACTAAAGTTCTCCAAGGAAAGTCAGACAGATATGGTTCTGGGGCGTTATTGGCATATCGAAAGGGCTCCGGTACTCCTCAAGCGCTGGAGTCCTCTTTTTGAACCTGAGCGGGAACAGCTTGGTGTTGGACCGATCTGGGTTCGCCTCCCTGGTCTTCCTCTACCTTTCTGGGCCGAAGAAGTATTCATTCGGATTGGCAATGCTCTCGGGACCTTCTTGGATTTCGATCGCTCTTTTATGGAATCCGGGCGCCGAACACTTGCACGGATTTTGGTTCATATGGACACCCGGGAAGGGCTGGAGAAACAAATTTCGCTTCAATGGGGCAGATGCATCAGGCTACAGCCATTGGATTACGAAGGAATCCCCTTCCGGTGCAGAAGGTGCCATGAAGTCGGTCATCTCGCTAAGGACTGCCCTCTAATCAAGAAAGCAGAAGACGCGACGAAGAATACCCCGAAGCCTTCCTGGATGGTATCTCCTAGTGCTTCTCGGACTTCCTCTGTCGGTCCATCCCATCCAGCTTCACCAACTGTGGACGTATCTGGACTCAGGCATCCTTCGCCCCCTATCACCAGGCCTCGCTCGACGGCTGGATCGGATCTGATCTCTGGATCTCCTATATCATTGGTTCCTTCATCGATTGATATCATTGGCCCCTCATCTCATTCTCCTATGATTCACTGTCCCCCCTCTTCTTCTCCCCCCATCTCAACGGACCCTATTATTACCACTTCTCCCCTTCAGGATTGCTCCTCCCCGCAGGCATCTTCCTCTCCACATCCATATTATCTTAGATCTCGGAATCCTGCCAAAGAGAACCCAATCGGACATTCCGGGTTGGGCATTGTTAGTTCTGATGGGGGTGTTTCGAACACCAGAGGGAGAAAATCCCACCTCTCTAAAGCCATTAAACTTGCTGGGGCAGAGGTGGTCTCTGGCAGACAATCGACCATAGTCGGGGTCCTTAGAGCGGGACATACCCCTAGAAGTATCCCTCCATGAAGTGTCTTTCATTTAATTGTCGAGGGCTGGCTAGTTCCTCCAAAAAACTAGCCTTGAAGAGACTCATCAAATCTGAGCCTATTGATATTATCATGTTACAGGAAACCCTCTGCTCTGCTGATCAATGTTCCCGATCCATGCTCACCTTGATCCCTGGTTGCAACTTTTTTGCTAATGACGCTGTGGGCCGGTCTGGGGGGCTCGCCATCGGGATCAACTCTCGCACCATCAATCTAATTTCAAGTTGGGGGGGGCGGGATTCATTGGAATGGATATATTCTCTGCAGATCTCGGCATGGACCTTAGAATCGTCAATATATATGCGCCATGCTCCCAGAGAGAAGCATTCTGGCAGCACATTCTTCAGCTTCCCTTACTGAATGAAGATCATGTCATCATCGGAGGTGACCTTAACTTCTCGCTGGGCTTCAGGGAATCCTGGGGAGCGGATGCTCAAATTGATCCCATCACCAACTTCATGCTCAATCTGCTCGAGCAATCAAATCTTATAGATGTTCCCATGCAGCGCCCTCTTCCTACCTGGCGGAATAGGCGAATTGGGGACGCTGCCCTTGCTCGCCGACTTGACAGATTTCTTCTTAAAGAACCTATTATCCAGCGTGTGCATCTTTTCCGTCAATGGGTTGGCTCGGGGGGGATATCGGACCATAATCCGATCTATATGGAGATACTTGGCCCTTCCAAGAAACCCAAGGCACCATTCAAGTTCAACCACACCTGGCTGAAGGACCCTACATTCATCAAGCTGATCAAGGAGTACTGGTCAACTCATCCTATTAATGACAGCGAATCTTATGCTAAAGGTTTTTGCCGAAACCTCACCGAATTAAAGCATATATCGATTCAGTGGGCAAAGGCGAAATTGGCGAGGGATTCTGCTCAGCTTACCCAAATTGAGGCCGATCTATTCTCTCTGACTGATGATCGAGGCCTGGGATTCATTTCTGCGGATGACAAAGACAGACTTATCGACTTGGAGAGACAAAGAGCCAAGATCCTCAGCGAGAGGGAGGAATCTATCAGATTAAGAAGCAGAGCATTATGGTTACAAGCTGGGGACGACAACTCCAAGTTCTTTCACAGCTATGCAAAGAGCAGAAAAGTTTCTAATACAATCTGGAAGCTCCCTACTCCAGATGGTGATATTGCAGACAGTTTTCAAAAGCTTGGACATCTGGGCACCACCCATTTTAGGAACCTGTACAAGAGCCCCCGGGAAGCCAATTTATTGGACATCATCAATGTGGCTAATCACTTCCCTCGATTTGTGGAGGAAGAGGATGTGGCGGATTTAACAGACCCTGTTACAGCTGAAGAACTTGAAGGAGTGTTGAAGTGGTTCAAGAAAGATAAAAGCCCAGGTCCTGATGGATGGACCATCGAATTCTACCTTGCCTTCTTTGAAGAGCTGGGGCAAGATCTACTGAGGGTGGTTGAGGAAAGCAGAGCTACAGGCACCATTTATCATGCCATCAATTCCACATTTATTGCCCTCATACCCAAATCGGATTCCCCAGCATCCTTTGATGACTACCGCCCCATTTCACTGTGTAACTGCCTATATAAAATTATCTCAAAGATAATTGCCAATCGGCTTAGACCTATACTCTCCAGGTCCATTTCCCCGCAGCAATTTGCCTTTCTAGATTCCAGACAAATTCATGAGGCCATTGGACTTGCACAAGAAGCCCTTCACTCCATCTGGTCTAAGAAGCTAAAAGCCATCCTTCTCAAAATTGACCTCTCGAAGGCTTTCGATCGTGTCAGCTGGCTCTATCTGAAAATGATTCTCATACACTTGGGGTTCCCACATTCTTATATCTCTTGGATCATGGCCTGCATTACCTCTCCCTCTTTCAGTATCCTCATCAATGGCTCGGCCTCCACCTTTTTTCACTCAGAAAGAGGTCTGCGACAGGGATGCCCCCTATCTCCTCTTCTCTTTCTCTTGGTCATGGAAGGCCTCAGTCGCCTCATGGAAGATGCTAAGAGGGCTGGAGAAATTGGCAGTCTTGGCATATCAGATTTGTGCTACCTCACACATCTGCTATTTGTCGACGATGTTCTTATTCTACTTGATGGCAGTATTAGAGACTCTCGGACATTCTTGAAAATCTTGCAAAGATTCTCTGCAGCTACAGGTATGCAGCCAAATCAATCGAAGTCCACCATCACCTGCGCTCGCACATCTGTTCAGGAGACTCGGATGGCCCTTCAGGCTTTTCCTTATTCAGTGCACCCTCTGGATAGTGGTTTCAAATACTTGGGTTTCAATCTGAAGCCCACCTGCCAGAGGATCGCTGATTGGGTCTGGTTGGTGGCCAAATTAGAAAAGAGGCTTATTGGCTGGAGTCACAGATATCTATCTAGGGCCGGCAGACTGGTGCTAATCAAATCAGTGCTAGAGGCCACCCCAGTCTTCTGGATGGCACTGGCCTGGATCCCAAGGAATATCCTGGGGAGACTGCAGCAGCTGTGCAATCGTTATCTATGGAATGGGAGTCAGGAGAAAAGAATTTTTGCTTGGATCAGCTGGAAGAAAATCTCTCTGCCCAAAAAATGGGGTGGTTGGGGACTCAAAGATCTCCCGGATTTTGCCAAAGCACTTGCTGCCAAGATGGGCTGGACATTGCTTTCGAGTCAAAATCTGTGGACACATGTTACTTATCATAAATACATTTGGCCTCAAAACATGTTGGATTGGGCCTGGCTACCAACCTGGTCATCGAAAGGATGTTCCTCTGTATGGAAGGCCTTGATTGATTCCCTCCCTCTCATTCGAGACAACTTGGCCTGGCGCATAAATGATGGCATGACGGGCAGGATTGGCTTGGACCCATGGAATAACAGTGGAGGCAGACATGTTTTAAATCAGGAGCTTATCTATTACCTACAGTCCCGGGGGATTCGGCATTTTGCACAGATTGCTGATCCACAGCGTACAGACATCCATGCTCAAGCTTGGAAATCCGCTCAAACTTTGGACCTCCCTTTACAATGGCATCAGGAATGGGATCATTATACCATGGCATTAACTGATTCTCACATTCGCATCAAACAAGGGCCTGATGAACTTATTTGGTGCCCTGCAGACCATGGTTCTTATGCACCTAAGTATGGATACAATGCTCTCATAGCTCACAGAGCTCCGGAACAGATACACCCGTGGTGGCAGATCATTTGGAAACTTAAGGCCTCTCCTCGATCAAAGCTTTTTTTCTGGTGTGCTCTCCATGGTATCGTGCCTACGGGAGAACAGCTGACCCGCAGGGCCATACACGGACCCACTTGGTGCACCCTATGCAAAAATGAGGCGGAATACACAAACCACATTTTTCTTCTTTGTCCGACTGTCCAAGCCTTATGGAGCAATATTTGTCAGAAATTGGGCATTTCGGGACATTGGAGCGGACCTGATATACAGAGCGCTTGGGGTAGCTGGTATCAAAACCACCTGGGCTCAAAATCAATCAACCTCCCCCCAGTGGTCACCTGGTACATCTGGCTCGCCCGGAACAGAGCTATTTTCGAGGATCGACCGATCTCGAGCTGCCGGATTGAAGTTGCTGTAAATGCTGCATATCAGTTGCTTCCAGATCCGCCACCACACAGGCCCAGAACCATTCAGCCCATGCCTGCGATTGACAGATCCATACCTTGGGGCTTTTTCGACGGGGCAGCGAATCAAGCCGGGTGCGGTGGAGGTTTTGTCCTTCACATAAATGAACAGCATAGATATCTGGCCAACTGGGTTTCGGGAATGGATCAAACAACCTAGCTGAGCTCTCTGCTTTACATAACCTCCTACAGTTTGCATTAACTCATCAGCTCACTCATATCAATATTTTTGGGGACTCATTAGTGGTTGTAAACTGGATAAATAATGTCACTGTTTGCCACTCTACCTCTCTCAGCAACCTACTACAAAATACACTCATCCTCAAAGCTGCCTTTGTACACTTCACCTGCGTGCATATCTACCGAGAACACAATTGTGAGGCGGACAACCTGTCAAAAGAGGCTTTGTCAATACCGCAAGGCGATGGGCTCATTGTGGAGCAGAATGGGAATGTCGAACACCGTTTCTTCCATCGCCCATATATCGAACAGAGGCATCTGAGGGACAATAGTCCCAACCGCTGACCGAGTATGGAGTTTTATTAAATTGAAAATGTATGTTGTCTATTAGATATATAATAAAACAGAACCTATTGTATGTGATCAGGCGACAGAGCGATAGTGCCACACAGTGAAATGAGTTTTAGATTATCATTGATGCGCACTGTAAATCACCGGATTGGCTGGAGTTTATTTATGATTTTAGCATATCTCTGATGCGCACTGTAAATCACCGGATAGGGTGGAGATCTTATGATCATGCCAGTAATGCTATGGCATCTGCTATGTAATTTTCAATATTAATGGAAGTTACTGATTTTCCCAGGGGAAAAAAACCATATAGACGCATTCCAGATAAAGTTAAAAGGCGGCTTGGGCTTGACAAATATATTTTGAACTTATCTATTCAATGTTCAGCCCATCTGAATCCTTGGGAATAAATTCTGCTAAGCTATATTTCATTCATTTTCCCTGACTTTACATAAGTAGGTTGGAATGCTATTTTGATATAATATGGCTAAGAACGTACTTTTTGAAGGGAAGACAATGGCATCCATTTTAACCATACAAATATCAATTTTTTCACCAAAAAATGAGATAAATATAACATCACCATGAGGCATCATCCAAATATGATAATAATTACTAACCTTTCCTCTTTGCACACCCTCTTTGGCAAGCGGAACAAGCTCCTGAAAGTAATGTTCAGGGTTTCCACTCTCTTCAAATTCCTAAAAAGAAAGCGACTTACCACAAACAGCCATTGTTTCAATTTCTCAAGTGTGTGCCAAAAAAGGCACCCATGAAAAGCTAAATTATCTAGGCAAATTGCAATAGAAGCACAGACTAGAAATAGCCATATACAGTTTGCTTATTCTATTTCAGCCAACAAACTTGAAATAGCCATATACGGTTGCTTATTCTATTGAAGCCTATATATGCATTCTAAACATATACAATGGTTCCATGAAATGTCAACCTTGGCAAATGCCAACTCTTAGCAATTGGACCAATTCTACTTCAAGGATGAGGTTTTCACACATGGGTTCCATAAACAACAGAATTTAAAATACACAGAAGAGCAAAAGAATGGCAAACTTACCTTGCATCTAGTAGGATGTACACCCACTGTACATAACAGTCAACCTGTAAAAATGATTTATTAGTACTCAACCAAGTTAAAGATTGGCTGCTTTGTTCAGGTTGCTAGAGTTCAAAGCAAGGAGAAGAAGGAAGGATTTAGTCTGATGTGTTTGTGTCCTACAAAGACACAAGGAACCAATGGTTACAAAAGTGTTGGAAACTTGAACCCAATCATAGAAAAGAGACAATATTCTTGGAAATTATTTTCTATTAGAAGTGTCACTTTCAATCTCCAATATTTTCATAGGCTCCACCTTGTCCGATTGTCTAGGGCTGGCATTCCTTTCCTTCAAGATGTCTATCCTTTCCCTTGTCTGAAACATAAAGCAAGCAGTACTAGTTCTAAATACTCTAAAAAGGTGAGTAGATTTGTAAACCAAGTAATTGTGTTTGGGTACGTATGGTTGAACCTGGTTTGCTTTGAAGTCATAGGTTATGCAATAAGACAAGCAACTTGGCAATCGACCAAATAATAGAGCGAGCATTCCCTGTTGAGGGTCTTTGAAATTATTTTCAATGGATGCCCTCCACAAAGAAAAATTACACTAGTTAATTGTGTCATACGACACTTGTTAATTGAGTCATGTAAGATCTTGTTGAAAGCGAAATGGCGGAGCTGCGATTTCGGTGTGCCGGCTCTGGACTTCTTGAAGCCCTAGACGAGAATGTGGAGGGAGACAAGAGGCGCCGTGCAGTTCTTTCTCCTGGTGCAGGCGCAGACCAGTCTGTATGGCTCGGACTTCGGCCTTATTTTGCCAGAGACTTCCGCTTTCTGTTGTATGAGTTGTTGCGGGCAGGAAAAGCAAATGGAGTTAACTGCATTTTTGTTGGGAGGAAAATGGCGGGCTCAGGCCATTCCGCAGGCCGGCCCAACTTCTGGGAGTCGCGTAGTTCATTTGCAGAGAGGTTCTCTTCAGGCGGATGGGTTATCTTCAGCTTAAGTGCATACCTCCGAATCTGCTTCTCGCGCGCAGGGTTCTCCCAAAAACCCCGCAGGGCCATTTTCTACGGCTCAAATGATCACGATTTTTGGACAGCGATGCAGCAAGGGCTCTCACTGCTTGAGTCCATGTCCATGCGACGCTTAAGGTTCCGCAGATTGGAAACCATCTCGCTTCCAGGAACCCTGGGTTTCAAAAAGAATCCAAAATGCCAAAACAGGGAGGATGCGTGGCAAGTGTTTGCAGGAATGCCTGGCCGAGATTCGGTCTCTTGGAAGGGCCAGTTCATAATCAATGCACAGAATGGAGTCTTTGGAATAGCTCCAAGAAACCGTAGTGAGATGCAGCGTCCAGCCGCTGTCCAGCCTCTGCTCAGCACAACAGAAAATGGTGCAGCAAGCTTCAGTGCGGCCTCGTCCCCCTTCAAACCATTCCCAGGGATTAAGACTGCGTGCTGCCCTTCGCAAGGACCTAAGAAACAGGGACAGATGGTGCCCCCAGCTAGCGGTGCTTGCACCAAATTCCTCTCCTCTCAGTTTTGCAGAGGAAAGCAGAAGCCAGAGCACTCTGCTTCCTTCCAGATCCTAATTGTGCTCCTCACGGGAAAAACTCTGCTTCTGTGGGTGAGCTCTTCGGATCTAGTGCAGAACCTCAAGCAATCACTGGAATTTAGGATGGTGATTCCCCTTGCTTCTCAAAGGCTCCTCTACAAAGGCAAACAGCTAGAGGATCTCCTGCCCCTTTCATTCTACGACATTCAAAGAAATGCCTCCATCATTCTTTCACTTCGTTTGCGAGGGGGAGTTGTGGGACAGTCATCTTCAACGCCAACATTTTCTTACAAGGATGTTGTCCATGCCCAGAAACCCAAGATCTCAGCCCCACCAGCCCAGGCTCCAAAACCCTTTTTGGTGGACAAGCTGGAGGAAACCCCCTCCATTGAAATAATGCATCCTACAATGGATAGGCAATTCCAAATGTTTGCTGAATATGGCATTATTTGCAGGTTCAATGGGCTTTGGCCACGCACAACAGATCTCTACAAATGGATTCACTCGAATTGGACCAACAATTGCAAGGTTCTTCTCTGCTCAAAAGGTTTCTTCATAGTAATTTTTGTTGACAGTGAGAATTATCAAAAAGCATTAACTGAAGGCCCTTCGTTTTGGGACTCAGTGGGTCTATTCTTAACACCTTGGTTCCCAGATTTTGATCCCTCTACTGCTACAATTACCAAGCTCCCCATCTGCGTTAGACTTCCTAACCTCCTGGCTCATTTATGGCACTTTGTTGTGTTTGAAGGAATCGGCAATTCTCTAGGCCGCTTTCTAGCCACAGACACCTCTAGAGGGGAAAAGGGCATTTACACCTTTGCCAGAATCTGCGCAGAAATAGACATGAGTAAAGGACTTCCAGATCAGATCATTCTCAAAGTTGGAGACCTCCACTGGACTCAGACCCTGGATTACGAGAACACAGCGTTCCGCTGCAGAAATTGCCATCTCACAGGGCACCTTCATAGATCGTGTCCAGCGATCCCTGCCCAAAAGAAAAAAGCCGCCCCTAGGCCGAAATCCAAAAGCTGGAAACCTTGTGACCCACCCCCCATGGATGATTTTGATTCTAGCTCAGATGAAGAGGAAGTGGATGAGGACGGGATGGACGCTTCGCTAGCTCAGGACCCGCCCCCACCTGGTCCTCAGGAGGCCACTGCCCCTACTCTCTCGCAGAAAAGATCTCATGAGAAATCTCCTTCGGATTCAGACAAGGATCTCTCTCCATCCGCCCAGCTTAGCGTGCAAGTCTTTCCATCGCAGCCGGATCAGCTCGGATGGGTCAAAGTTGGAAAAAAGAAAGGAAAAAAGGGCCGCATTGAGGATTCCACCCAAGCTGGATTGAATCCTTAACAGCGCTCTTGTGTCTCTGTTTGTTTGGTTTCCTCTTGTTCAGCACTGCTCCCTTTTGTCTACTCCTCAAGGCCGAGGTGGATAGTCTATCCTTTCCGGCAACCCGCTCTCTTTGGGGTTCTGTAGGAGGTCCTCTGGTCAAGTTGTTGTGTTCTTAGCAGAGCTTCGAGCTTTTGTCTGCCCAGGCAGTCCCTTTGTACAATATGTTTTGTTTCATTAATACAAAAGCTTACTTACACCAAAAAAAAAAAAAAAAAAAAATGAGTCATGTAAGGATGGATTAACTTATGTGGGATACTATTTAAACAAGGATGGATTGAGTTCTCTTGGATACAGTTTAAACTTTCATCTGAATCGAAAAAATAAGAAAGAAACTACCTAATCATTATTCTCGGGCATGTTTGCTAACCTAGAGAAGGTACATAGCAGAAGGTACTACTCTGGGCACGGATGGCTCCATGCAGGCATCATAACATTATAATACCCCCAACAAACCCTTGCGAAGTGATTTGTCAAATAATTTTGAATGAACCGAATATTTAAAGGATGACCTCTAAGCCATGTGGGCCCAATGGATCCACTTGCCTCACCGCTGTATTTTCCACAAGCCATCAGTCCACTTGCTTGGGCACTCTATTTTCCATAACATACCATGAAATACGTGGATGAAGCCACATGAAGTTATCTGTAAACAAAGCTTGCAGGGAAAATAAATAAACGTATTCTAGAAGCTTTTTGGCTTCAATGGCTGCTCCATAAACTTCTAGATCAACTACTCCTGCTACCTAGGCTTCTACCCATGTAGCATTTTCTGATTTTACTTCCAGAAGCATCGATAGAGCCAGCTTACCATAGCCCAGTTCCAGGTAAAGATTGAAAGCTCGCATCGCCTCTTTCTATTAGAGAACCATACCCCTTTCCATATCCAATTGATCGAGACCAGTAAATGATCCAATGAATGACACCAGTGAACTTATTGATCCATAATCAATTAATGAAGTTTATCAATGAAAAGATTTAGTAGACTCTACAGCAATGCCCCAATGTCAAAGTATCCAGTTTACAGCGTAAAGCAGGAAAGACAACAAAGTCAAAGCTAGCAGGAATTTATCCACCATCAGAGGATACACCCGCATAGTTAAGGCGAAGGTAGAGTCAAAAGCAGTAGTTACCTAGTTCTGTTATATATGTCTATTCTATCTCACAATTTGATACCCAAAATCCCCCCCTGAAAGAGTCTGTTTTCTATATCTCCGAAAGTTGCTTGATGAAATATTTGGGAGCCTTGTTACCACAAATCCAGTGACAATTGACACCTCAATTGAGACCTCTCTTTCGGGCTTCATTGGACACTTTAAGAACCAGAAGAAATTCCTCTACAGTGTCTAAATCAAAGTGTCTTTCTCTTCAGCATCGGCTACAATGACTGGTAAACTTCCAGCAAACTTTGTTAAGCTTCCAAAAACTTAGATTGCATATTAGTGTATTTCCTATCGGTGTTAGATTCAGCAACTTAGTGTTAGATTCAGCAACTTAGTCTATGATTATACATAGTTTATTGTGATGGTAACTTAGTCCATGATTATACAAAGTTTATTGTGTTGGTTAATAGCTCTCCTTGGCCCCAAACCTATTTTGTTGATGGTTTGTTGGTTAACTGATTAAGAGCTCTCCTTTGCCCTGCCCTGGGTTAACCCAACTGACTCGTTGAAGTGAAATGAAACAATAGCAGCTCTGGGTGAGAAAGAAGCAGTGGTCGACGATAATGACAATGCGCTGGCAGTCTGAGCCATGTGTAAACCATGCATGAGGTTAGGCTGAGCCATGTGTAAATCATGCATGAGGTTAATGTAACGTGATCTACAAATAAATCCTGAGATCCCTCTTGGTTTACTCGAACTAATGCTAGCATTAGTTCAGAGATTGGAAATGCTACGGAAACAAATGAAAATGGCAACGAAATAAACAGATATAACATATGCTTTTGGCCTCCCTTCCTTGAGAAGAGGCCAAATAAGATGGCTAAATAGATTTCATTATAAAAATATATATGGGCAGCCTAAAACTTTCGTGATAACCAACTCAAACTAATATTAGTGGCAACTTTTCGATGACTATAGTCCCATGCCATTGCCAGATGGCAGGGACTAATAAAGAGTCAAACTTGCACTTGCGAAAGGTTACTTGAACATTGTGTTATGATTACTCATATTTTGAGAAGCAATGGATCATAGATATGTTGTAGAGAGAGCTTGGAGCACCATTTGGTGGACAATTGAATGTATTCTTAGAGTACTGGATATTATTTAGTGGGATTTTTAGAATGAGTTTTGTTTCCCTTAGAAGTGTAGCATTTAACATCTTGTGTTTACACGTGGTATGTTTAATGTGTATTTTTTTAATTAGTACATTGTTCTATTCATAATTTTATATAAATGAATATGATATTATGGGACATAGTATAAAAGTACCACCATCTTTAATATTTCTGAAATAACTTAAGAATTTGAATCTATCTACAATGTGCTAATATGGTTAGTCAATTTTTTTTAATTGAGGTAGATAATTATTTTAAGTCAAAAAGTGATGCAATATATATCCCAATGACAAATAGTATATATATCAAGTAAATTTGTAGAGTTAACACGTTATTTTTTTTTAACTAAATAATCATATTTAATTATTATGTAGCTAAAATTTATCGATATACTTTCTCATGTATCGGTCTAGAAGTTTTTAGAAAAATTCATGAAATATATTTTTTAGGAAACTTGTCTAGCACTTCTGTTCATCCTAAAGATGGCACCCAAGATTCCTCATTAGGGTGAGTGTTGAGGTGGATGATAAGATAAGGGGCACCACTCCCCACAGACGCAGCAACAAGAATGTCAAGGAAAGATTGTAAATGGGCCTTAGGAATGGGCCTGATGAACATTCCCGATGTAGACAGTGGTATAAGGAACATGGGAAACAAAGGTGTGGTGAGGGTGGCGAAACCACAGATGAAAGATGGAGAGATAGGTTCTTTTGTGCAGGATAAGGGGTGTCTCCTCGACTTCAGTTCTAGGCTATCTCTAGAAGGAGAGGCTCTAGCTGTAATTCCAATTGCTTTGAGTACTGCATGTTCATTTAGAATTCGAAGTGTCACAGCCATTTGGGACCCTATTGCGCGAAAGCAAGGTGTCGAGAGGAATGGAGATATTTGTGGGTTGTGAGCTTCTCTTTTGGGTCTAATGGTCGGAGGAGGAGTGGGTATTTTGAAGATCGTAAGCATGCACTTGGAACACCTTTGTTCTAGAAGGTGGTTCCTATCTCTTGTCTAAGTTTGCTTTGGGTCTTGTTGAAGAGAACCTATCTAACCAATGCATATCCTAGAAGTCAGTCTAGACACACCGCTCGTCTGTAGTGTCGTTGGCCTTTATTCGTTAAGTTTTTTTTGTCTGTCAACTTGTTGGAGGCACAAGATACCTACACTCTTGTCCTTCTCGATGTTGAATTAGTGGTATTGTTAGCCTACCACAACTCCTGTTTGGTGAGGGGGGTGTTTGTTTCCAAAACCTATACGTCTTCCCTTGTCTACAGGTTGGGTGGAGGGATGTGGGGTTTCAAGGTGAGGGCTTGGAGACTGTGTAGCTGGTATAGCCGGGAAGTGTCAACTGGAGATTTGAAATGGGGCCCCGGTAGTATCATAATGTTGCGCCAACGAGACTATCTATGTCAAGGAGTTGGTCACCTTGATAGAGGAATTCATGAGGATGATGGGGAGTTGTTAGCCCCTCATAGAGACTCGCCTAGTCGAGTGGACTTGCCAACACCCTTTGACTCCATTGAGGCACAAATTCGGCTCCTTCAGCACTTTGTTGATCACCATCCCCAAACGCAGCATGAGGATCACACTGACTTGTTCAACTTTCTTGCAAATATTCTTCACAATCATAGGCAGATTCTAGATTGTTAGGCTTCCCTTCAGAGGGCTCAACGATAGCTTCAAGATCACATGGATAGTTATGAGCCTTGTATGGCTCATGTGGAGTCTCATATCCATGAAGCTTTCCACTGCCTAATGATAACGACAATGCTCTAGAGGCAAATGCTCCCAACCCAACTCAGTAGTTTGGATAAACTTTGGTTTTGTATTTTTTGCATAAATTTTGTGTCTAATGGGTTGTGGATAGATCAAGCACTTGTTTTACTCATTTTCTTTTAGTTTATTCTTCTTGTACTTAAAGGCCAACAAATCTGGTAGGAGTGAGGCCATTTTTTATTTTCAGAAGGGCTTCCCATGATGTATCTTTCTCATAATTTAATAGAAAAATGTCAGCTTACAACGAAAAAAAGATGGTACCTAAAATAAATTGAATTCCATAGGGACTCAAGGCCTTGTCAATAAACTCAAGATGTTATAATATTATCATCTCATAGAGAGTTACATGTCATAAAGCAAGATTTTAACACAAGTGGGGAAGATAACAATTTTCCTTTCAACCACTGAAGTTAAATGCCCTTGATAAAATATAAGTAAAATACAATGATAGTACATAATTATTACATTTAGAAAAAAAATTCACCACCCATCTTGGGTAATAGCTATCAAACTTGAATTGAAGAACCTAGGTGTTCTATTATAACTATTACAACACCATCTATTTAGTGAGGCAAATATACCAAGAAGTTAGTTGAGAATTTGACAAGCATAAATAGGTGTGCTACCAATTCTAATAGTACATTCATGACAACTTCCATTTCTTCTTCATTTTCCTTAAGCCTTTATAATCTAACGTGTACTTCAAGTTCATAGTTCCTTAGATGTTTAAGATAGACTTGTTGATTGGAGCTCTATCAAAGGACCTTATTATTCTAGCACTGAGTGGTAGAGAGAAGCTCTATTGTCCATCACCATGTGAATGACTTTTCTCGTTAATTAGTGGGGAGATTCTACCCTAATCTCATTACTTCTTGCCGTTTAGGAAATGTCAATAAGCTATATCTACACCATACACTTAAAACACTATGAATCCATCATTGTTGATAGATTGGAGAGGCATAACACATAACATATTTTAGAGGAGAAAAAAGTATAAAATATTAAGGCTAGATGAGAGGTGAAGGAGGTAACCAACATAAGTGGGGATGAGAAGTTTTCTTAAATTCTAAGGGCAACATTACAAGTGGGATAATTCCTTCAGTAGCAAGCAGTTGCGTCATAAACTAGAGATGCAAACCTTATCATACAAAATACTCTATATCTCTCCCTCTTACTTACGAATTAGGAATACATATAATGGTGTCCCTCTCTCACATCTAATAAGAGGAATTTGAAAGTGATCAACATAATGGGGAGACTAAAATAATTACATATATTTTCATGTCTTAAAACAATAATGGAGTAGAGTAACCCTAAATACCCTTCCCACTCCATCAAATTAATTTGACATGTAACACTAGGGGAGGGCTTATGGTGTTTACAATCACCCCCCTTCCCCACTACACAATCCTCATATTTAATTCCTTCCTAAGATATGTTCTTACCCAATGAAGGTCCCCTCCTTACTTTGCTCCTCAATGTGCCTTTAACCATTGTAAATCTTTTATTCACCATTCCATTTACTTTAAAATTGTTCATTTAATATATAGGGTGAAAATAGACCTAATCAAAAGTTTTTAAGTAAGATATTTTCCTCTATATAGGAATCTAGCTAATGTTGGTAAGGCATTATTCCCTCAGTTCTCAAGACATTAAATATTAAAGATGAATATCTTGTCATCATTATAATTTCATTGATAAAGGCATTATTCCCTCAGTTCTCAAGACAATAAATATTAAAGATGAATCTCTTGTCAACATTATAATTTCACTAATAAAATCATTATTTCGACAAAATGCTTCGCTTCACATGTCCAATCTCAAAGCTTTCATTAATTTTGAGATTGGTAAACCCTAGTGAATAATTGCCTCCGTTACTTTTTGCAACATATGGGCCAGTAAAGGGAAAATAACATTAGAAGGGCCGTGGTTGCAAAGTTGAAGGGTTATACTAGAAGGAAAAGAGCTTATATATGTACATCACGCAATAGTTATGGTTTTGTTTTTAACTATTTAATGATCCATGGTACGGTCCTGTATTTAATTAATATGTTTTCATTGGGGACAAATTTGTCTTCATGTAAATAAGGTATCTTGCAATGCAAACCTCATATATTCAGATCATGTAATAGTTGGTGGTTTTGTTTTATTTTGGCCAACTTTTCCTACATAAGTGGAGTCAAACATCACATGGTATCTCTCAATGTTTATGGATAAAGGAAATTAATGGTGAATGTAAAAACTTATTATTATCGATTTTGTATTGCAAACAAGGGAGGTTGCATGGCAGCTAGTCCCTGCCTTGGGGATTTTGTTAGAAAGTTCATAGTGCGTTGACTGTGTCAATGGAGATAACTGAGAACTGCTTGCTAGAAATTGTTGTTGTGATTGAAGATACTGGTTTTGTTGTTGTTGCTGCGGTTGATGCTAAGGTGAGTGTTGAGGATAATTTGCCATCATCAAAGGCCTGCCATACAGAAATTAAGGCCTGACATTCATGACAGCACTGTCCCTTAATTCTAGGAGTAAATTATGTTATTTCTCTGCTAATTGATATGAAATTAGTATGTAATTATCTCTCTTTAATTATAAATAAAGATCCTCACCACAATTACAGTGTGGTGGTTTATTCAACCTTCTCATGGTATCAGATTTCAGGTTCTGTTTGTGTGCAGTCTGCAGGTTGATCGGTGGTCAAGTGTGGAGAAAGAAGACAGCTGCCATCCAAGAGCTATTGAGCTGCTGTTGACCGGTGTTCGGAGCTGATTGAGCTTGCAAGAACAAGGAGCATTCAATCTGAAGTTTAGGCAGTGGTTTGCAGCTTGTTCCTTGCTTCCTTCTGCCAGTTTTTTTTTTTTTTTTTGTTCTATCCTTTCCTCCCCATGGCTACCGAAACCTCCCTTCTTCCTTTCAACACCTTAATTCATATGATCACCATTAAACTTTCCTCCACCAATTATCTCCTTTGGAAGAGTCAACTTCTTCCTCTTCTTGAGAGTCAGAATTTGTTGGGTTATGTTGATGGCACCATCGTACTGCCCCCTCAGTTTAATCCTGCTACTTCTCAGACACCCAATGACAAGCACCTAGAGTGGAAATCTGCAGATCAAAGTCTTCTCTACTTTCTTCGTTCCTCCCTCACCGAGGAAGCCCTGGCAGAGGTTGTTGGCCTCTCTACTGCACGTGAGGTTTGGCTTGCTCTGGAGAACACCTTCAACCACCGTTCGAAGGCCCGCGAAATCCATCTCAAGGACGAACTTCAGTTGATGAAACACGGTACCAAATCTGTTGCCGACTATGCTCATGCGTTCAAAGCCCTCTGCGATCACCTTCATGCAATTGGTTGGCCCGTTGATGGCACTGATAAGGTGCATTGGTTTCTCCGTGGCCTCGGCACTGATTTCTCCAGCTTCTCCACTACACATATGGCGCTCACGCCTCTTCCCAGCTTTGTCGACCTAGTTTCCAAAGCTGAGAACTTTGAGATTTTCCAAAAGTCACTCGAGCCCATTGCTCCTCCTGCTGCGGTGTTCACAACTACCAGTCGTGGTCCTGAACGGTCAACCCAGCACAGCTCCTTCCGCAACTTTCGTGGCCAAACCCCTGCAAATCATGGTCGTGGTAACTCTGCAAATCGTGGTCGTCATTCCTCTGGTCCAGGAAGTCTCCCTCCCCAGTGCCAAATCTTTCGCCTTGATGGCCATTATGCTGATCGCTGCAATCAGAGGTATGTTCGCAGTGAGTCAACTGCTCATCTTGCCGAAGCCTTCACCAAGTCCTGTTCTCTCAATGATGCAACGGTCTCTGATTGGTTCTTGGACACTGGAGCTTCAGTCCATATGTCTAATGACCCATCTCACTTGGACCAATCCACTCAGTACAATGGTAAGGATTCTGTAATTGTGGGAAACGGTGCCTCCTTACCCATTACACATACTGGTACCCTCTCTCCTGCTCCAAATATTCATTTATTAGATGTCTTGGTTGTTCCCCATCTCACCAAAAATCTTCTCTCAATTACTAAATTAACTTCTGATTTTCCCTTATCTGTTACTTTTACTAATAATCGTTTCTCTATTTAGAATCTTCAAATGGGAAAGGTGGTAGCAACCGGTAAGAGAGATGGCGGCCTATATGTGCTGGAGCATAGCAACTTTGCTTTCTTTTCTGTCCTTAAAAATAAATCTTTACATGCTTCCTATGATTTATGGCATGCTTGCCTTGGACATGTAAATCACTCTATTATTTCGCATTTAAATAAACAAGGACATATTTATCTTACGTCTTCATCGCCCTCTCCCACATTGTGCAGTACCTGTCAACTTGCAAAAAATCATCGCTTGCCTTATTCACGTAATGAACATAGGTCGTCTCATGTATTAGATCTTATTCATTGCGACTTATGGGGCCCCTTCCCCGTCAAATCCAATTTGGGGTTTGTCTATTATGTTATTTTCATTGATGATTATTCACGATTCACTTGGCTTTATATTTTAAAATTCAAATCTGACTTTTATAATGTTTTCACTCAATTTCAAAAATTTGTGGAAACTCAATATTCTGCTCGCATTAAAATTTTTCAAAGTGATGGCGGAGGTGAATTCACTAGCACTAGCTTTCAAACTCATCTTCATACAGCCGGCATTCAGCATCAGCTTTCCTGTCCCTATACACCCGCCCAAAATGGTCGTGCAGAACGCAAACACTGCCATGTAATCGAGACTGGCCTAGCCCTTCTTTTTCACTCTCACCTTTCTCCTCGCTTCTGGGTTGACGCTTTTAGCACTGCAACTTACATCATCAATCAGTTGCCAACACCGCTTCTTGGAGGTAAGTCACGGTTTGAACTTTTATATGATTCTTCTCCAAATTATGAAAATTTCCATCCCTTTGGTTGTCGTGTTTATCCTTGTTTACATGCTTATATGCCTAACAAATTTTCCCCACGCAACATTCCCTGCATTTTTTTGGGTTACAGTCCCTCTTATAAAGGGTTTCGTTGCCTTGACCCCGTCACCTCTCGGCTCTATATCACCCAACACGCTCAATTTGATGAAAATCATTTCCCTTTCATCGATACCTCTCATGCTCGCCCCTTTCTTCTCTACAATTTTCCCACTTTATGGAACCTCGTATTTTACATACTGACCCTCCTCCATCATCCCCTGCACCACATTCTCCACATATTACTCAATCCGGATTTAACCCATGTTCTATCTGTACTGATCCAGTGGAAGAACCTTTGCAGGCTACTGATTCCTTTGCAGGTCCCGCTTCATCAGCACCAGCTTCTAGTCCACCTCCCACTGAGGCATGGATCGCTCCTCATGTTCCTGCGCCAACAATTTCGCTAGGCTCTCACCCTATGATCACACGAGCTAAAGCTAGTATTTTCAAAATTCGTCATCCAGCAAACCTTGGTGTCTTGGGCTCATCTGGACTTCTTTCTGCTCTTCTTGCCTCCACTGAACCTAAAGGATTCACATCTGCTGCTAAAAATCCTACCTGGCTTGCTGCCATGGATGAAGAAGTTCACGCTCGGCACAATAATCGCACCTGGATTTTGGTTCCTCGACCTGCAAACACCAATATTGTGGGCTCCAAATGGGTGCTCCCGACCATATACCTTCCCGATGGATCCATTGAGCGATTCAAAGCTCGCCTTGTTGCCAAAGGATATACCCAGGTACCTGGTCTTGATTACACCGACACCTTTAGTCCTGTTATCAAGGCCACTACTGTCTGTGTTGTGCTTTCTCTTGCTATTACCAACAAGTGGCCTATTCGTCAACTTGACGTCAAGAATGCGTTCCTCAATGGCACTCTCACTGAAAATGTTTATATGGAACAGCCGCCTAGGTACATTGATCCTCGCTTTCCTAATCATGTATGTCTGTTAAAGAAAGCTCTCTATGGTCTCAAGCAAGCTCCTCGTGCCTGGTTCCAACGCTTCAGCTCTTTTCTTATTCAACTTGGTTTCTAGTGCAGCCGCGCTGACCCTTCTCTATTTGTCTTTCATAAGCAATCTGACATTATCTATTTGCTTCTTTATGTTGATGACATTTTGTTACTAGCAACAACACCTCTCTTCTTGACAGCTTTATTTCTAAACTCAATTATGTGTTTGCCACTAAAGATTTGGGTCCTCTCAGTTACTTTCTTGGCCTTGAAGCTTCGCCAACTGCAGATGGTCTCTTTCTCAGTCAGTTGAAATATGCACAGGATATTCTTACTCGCGCTCAGTTACTTGACAGTAAACCTGTCCATACTCCCATGGTTGTCTCACAACACTTGTCTGCTGATGGCCCTCTATTTTCTGATCTCACTCTTTACAAGTCTCTCGTTGGAGCACTACAATACTTGACCATCACGCACCCAGACATTGCTCATGCTGTCAACTCTGTTAGTTAATTTTTGTATGCTCCAACTGAAGATCACTTTCTTGCTGTTAAGCATATTCTTCGCTATGTCAAGGGCACCCTCCATTTTGGCCTTACTTTTCGCTCATCTACTACTCCTGGTGCTCTAGTTGCTTACTCTGATGCTGACTAGGTAGGTTATCCAAACACTCGTCACTCTACCTTTGGCTACTCTATTTATCTTGGTGACAATTTTGTCTCTTGGAGTGCTAAGAAGCAACCTACTGTATCTCGTTCCAGTTGTGAATCTGAATATCGTGCTCTTTCAAACACTGCTGCCGAACTTATTTGGCTCATGCATCTCCTTCGTGACCTCCAGGTTCTCATTCCACAACGACCTCTTCTCTTATGCGAAAACAAGCGTGCTATTTTTTTGAGCTCCAATCCAGTTTCTCACAAGCGAGCCAAGCATGTTGCATTAGACTATCATTTTCTTCGTGAACTTGTTGTCACTAGCAAACTTCACATGCAATATGTGCCCTCTCATCTACAGGTTGCTGACATCTTCACAAAAAGTGTTCCTCGACCCCTTTTTGAATTTTTACGATCCAAGCTTCACGTTCATTCCAATCCAACGCTCAGCTTGCAGGGGGGTGTTGAGGATAATTTTCCATCATCAAAGGCCTGCCATACAGAAATTAAGGCCTGACATTCATGACAGCATTGTCCCTTAATTCTAGGAGTAAATTATGTTATTTCTCTGCTAATTGATATGAAATTAGTATGTAATTATCTCTCTTTAATTATAAATAAATATCCTCACCACAATTACAGTGTGGTGGTTTATTCAACCTTCTCAGTGAGGAGGTTCCTTCTGCTAAACTTGAAAGAGGAGAAGCAGGTTTAACTAGAAAGTGGGCAAGCCCCAAGTACACTCGAGTACACACTCCCTTTCGTCTAGTGGTTAAGACTTTGCATCCTCATGTCGAAACATACTATATGGATGGTCAGTAACATGTCGTCTAGCCACTTCCCATATATCATCATCAGAGGAAGGTCTATCATTTCGATGCGTCCTCTCCTCTTCATTACTAAGCACGGGTATGTCCTAGTGAGCCACCGTTCGTCTGTTTCCTTCATTGCGTCCCGACAGGCGAGCTGGAGTCCCATACAGAGCTGAAGGGTTATCTGCCTCTTCACACGATACCACCCCCGTGTCGTTGTCTGCTGCCTGTAGTGTGTGATTGTTGTAGGTGGATGGTGGTATGGGGGATTTCTTTTTCATCCCTGGCACCCCATCCGGGTGATTGAGGTCTTCTATGCTTATTTGAAGGCAATTTTGTTTGAGCTCATTATTTGGAGTACTATCCCAATCCAGATCTAGCTCTCCCTGTACCAAGTGCACCCCCTCGTTTGCCAGTCTGTCAGCGAGCTTGATTGTCTTCTTTTGACGACAACAGCTTCCACAAAAATGATGCATCACAAACTGTAACTGTAGTACAAAAACAAAGACATAGTAAAGCTTGGAAGTAAAAAAACCAACATTCAAACTCAAAAAGCCACGTCATAAGTCAACGGTGTTTCATTTCCAGAAGAATTAAACACATTTATACAACAGAACCACCATTGAAATTAAAATAAGAACTATGCATGTTTTGTAACAGGTTAAAAACATGAAAACATTCTCTTCTAAGTTGGGTGTTTTTATATCACACATGAACACATATCCAAGCATTCTCTTCACAGCTTACTATTTTTATATCGGACATGAATGCATATCTTCACGCATCAGCACATATTTGAATGATGTGAAAGAAATAATACCCATAATCGCCTTATTCATAGATATTTCTAGATCTACGATATGAAAATTTCACAACCCTGAGATTCTAATGCAGATATGTGGAGACCTGTTCTAAATCGAGTGTTTCGCTTCCCTAACTTCTAAGGATCCTTTGATTTCTATGTTTATGAACTTATATTAAGTAGCCGAGGCTATATCGACATTAAAATAATAACTATGCATGTTCTGTAAGAGGTTAAAAACATGAAAACATTCTCTTCTAAGTTGGGTGTTTTATATCACACATGAACGCGTATCCAAGCATTCTCTTCTCAATTGGCTTTTTTTATATTGGACATGAACTCATATCTTCATGCATCAACACATATTTGAATGATGTGAAAGAAATAATACCGATAATTGACTTATTCATAGATATTTCTAGGTCTACGATATGCAATTTTCACAACCCTAAGATTCTAATATGGAACAGATGGTAATCACTGCCAGTAATAGAAATATAATTAAAATAGTAAAATAATAAAAATGTAATTAAAATAGTAAAATAAATTAAAATATAATTAAAATAGTAAAATAATTAAAATATAATTAAAATAGTAAAGTAATTCATGTTATAATATATTTGTAAACACCACGTGCATTACATGCAACCCATGTGCTTGTGTGTGCCATTATCATACACTCTAGACTCGCCGCATACATTACATGTGTTGGTCTGTGTAAAACATATGCTGGGTAACATAGGCGTGATAGCGAAACCAAATTATGAGGTTTTAGAGACTTATGCCATCAATGTCATCAAATCAAGTTTATGGACATGAGCCTCAGCCTGCACTGCATCTTGTTGTACCTTCGCTCCCCTTTCCTCTTGCTCCCAGTGGCTCTCTGCATCCGCCGCTGACTCCAACAACTTCCTTCTTGTTTCTGCTATTTGTCGAAGGGTTTCATTCAGCCGCCTGACTGAGCTACTCACCTCTTGAGGAAGGACGACTGCTCGTCCAGACATGTCGCAAGCTCTTCCTTGGTCAATCTCAGGGTCTCATGCACTTATGCCTTGCGTTCCTTTCATCAGCAACATGTTTGTTGAAATTCTTGACAGCAGTGATACTTTCTGTGGCTTGGGTGGTCATAGATGCATATCCAGTTCCAGGCCCGCAGCATAGCTTCCAATTTGAGAGTCGTAACTTGTTCCAATTGTTAAACCCGTCGATTCTTGCCAAGGATGATTTGAACACTTAGCTGAATTTATTGTCTTTGTGAACAGTTTGCTGAATTTATTGTCTTTGTGCCTTCTGGAGTATGGCCGTTCCAAAGTCATCCTCTCACCGTTTGTTTCTAGGCAGGTAGGTACACTCTGCACTTTGTCTGTTTAATCGGGTGACTTGGGTTATAATGGCGATTCATTTGTTTTTTTGTTATGTGATCTGCTCATCTTTTGTTAACAGCAGCAATCAATTTCAGTTTTTTCCTATTTTGATGAATGCAATTCCGTTTACTCATCAACTCTCACTGGCAGTTTTTATTTCTGTTATCAAAGCGATTTCCACTCAATATGTTGTCCATTAACAGGCATATTTCCACAGTCAAACTTTTGGATTAGTTACGAATTAAGTTCATTCTCTCATAAATACAAGTATAAAGGATAACGAATGGAAATCTCTATATTGAAATGATATATTGCGTAACTAAGATAAAATTTCTAAAGAAATAGAATTGGGTATGAAACATGTACCAGGTTGTTGTTTAGTAGAGAAATTTTCAAAGAGATGATTGCAAAATAATAACAACGTTAAGTATATTGTTATATTGTAAGATTGCATACTCTTTGTTGATTGTTGGGTTGTTTTGCAGTTTTACCCAGAAGAAGTTACGCAGAAGGTACGAATATGACCAATCTTTTATTGTCTGGCTCCAAGCTCGCATCCCTGAGTCGTCCACCGACTATCGATTGTTTCTCTGGCTCCAAGCTCTCATCCCTGAGCACATATGAAAAGGGGTAAGTTGTTATTCCTCCATAAATCCTAATAGGTGACTTACATTGGATGGAGCTACTTCTGAACCTTAAACGGCTTAACCAATAAAATCAATACATAATACATATTTGTGCTAATACTAAATTGCTTGCTCTTGCTTCCTCTTCTTGCTTACTCTCCTTGCATGTACTAAGAACCTACCTATAGAAAGAAGTCAAGCATATTATCATTTTTCTCTTGCTTCCTCCTCCATGCAAGTGCAAGTACGAAGAACCTACCTACAGAAAAAGGCCTTAGTTGTTGGACCGCCTCCTGATGCCTTATACACCTTAGATGTTGGACCTGACCTGGAACAGAGCTGAATCGGAACTGAGCAGAATTAAGGGACGACAGCAGAAAGATCTGAATCCGAACTGAGCAGAATTAAAGGCTGGCAGCAGAAAGCGCTGAATCGGAACTAGGCAGAATTAAGGGACGGCAGCAAAAAGAGGAAACAAGGGAGGCCAGCAAAACACCTCCACCATGCATGGACACATACACCACCTGCATGCACAACACCTACACCACCTGCATGCACAACACCTGCCAATATGCTCAAACCTACTAATATGCTTAAACTATGCTCAAACTAAAATACCAACCTGCAAACAAACACGCAAATAATTCAAACTAATGTTAGCATTAATAGGAACTCTTTGACCGCCACTGATAATAAACAGGGTAAAGCAAAATAAACCTATGGTCTGGCCTCTTCCGCCTTGGGAAGAGGCCAAATAAGATGGCAAACAAAGTTACTTTTGAAGACTTTGGTTACCCGGGCAATGGCAAACACCGCCGCATTTGAAAACTTTGGTCGCCCTCCAATAATCATGCTAAATTAATAACATAACGCTTTAAATTAATGCTATAGCATCGAATTTGGATTACTATAATCTCTGGCCATTGCGAGATGGCAAGGACTAATAATGAGCATGCTATCGAACTTTTACCATTTATAATATAATGAAATCAAAAGCGTGGATTTTTTTTAAGTAATAAATGCTTACTATAAAAATCTAATGTTTTTATATTATATAAGAAATATATATTTTGGTGCTTGATCATGGTAGAAATTGAAACAAGTGAAAAAGATAATAACATTTTTCCTAATAAACTTAATTAAGTATAAGAAAAAATAATATTAATATATAAAATGAAATAATTTTTAAAATTTAAAACAAAATAATATTATAAAATAAAATAAAATAATTTATTTTTAATTTTAAAATTATTTTGTAAATATAATTTATGGTGAATATGAAAATTTATGATTATAGAGTTTGTAATAATAACTAAATTATAAAGTATGATTGTGGAATTTGTATGTTTATATTTCAAAGGTTTATTCATTTTATAATTATTAATTTAATATTTAATATAAGAGAGTTTTTTCGGCGTAAATCACAAGAAATTTCATTTGTCGACGGTTTCGAACCAACAAGTGTGGTTCATCGTGAGGACGGAGAAGTTGAATGAGCAGATGAGGCTTAGAATGATTAAATAGATAGAGCAAAAACTCCAACCGCTGTATTCAAAGACCAGGTAACGGCTATAATGACAACGGCTAGATTTGATTGGATAGGGGAATAACCAATATTTAAAAAATTGACTTGGTTAGTTAAATTCTTAAAAGTGAAAGGACTCTTATTTAACCACTTATATCTATTAAAATAAACCTAAATTAATTTACATTATTAATTATTATCAAAAATTTTGTATCTAAAAAGTTAGAGTAATTAATAGTTAAATAGAAAAATATTAAATATGTAAAAATACATAAAATTGGATGTATAGATAAGAGGTTCCATAAACACGAAAATAAAATTAATAATAAATTAATTAATTTTTAATTAGTTATAAATAGAAGTTAACAAATCAGTAAAAAAAATAGAATAAATTAATTATGATAATATATACAAAAAAAATAAATAAAAATAAAAAAATACGACAGACTAAAAATAAATAAATAAATAATAAAATAAATAAAGTTATTAATCTAAATAATGGAGTAGTTAGTTATAAGAGTTATAAAAAAAAGGTAATACATAAATAGTAAGTTGTAAAATTATTTACTTAATAATATAAAATAAAATAATAAAAATAAATAATTTTAATTCAATGGTTATGAATAAAAGGTAGTTCAATATATAATATTAGAGTAATAAGGTTAGAAGAAAAAAATTAATATTTAAAATTAAAGGTTAAAATAATCAAATTTCTTGTGATTTACGCCTAAGAAACTCTCTTATACTTGATATGGATCACAAAAGCCTCAATTCAACAATTTAATATTTAGTTTTAAAATTTTAATGTTATTTTTTAATTTTTAATTCGCGTTTTCTGAAGCCTGTGAGCGTGCCCGCTCTCTGTGCATCGGGATTTGCTTCAAGCTACGGCTGGTCTGGCTGGATCTGGTGCTCTTCATGGAGGAGCTGACTCCCCCTTAGGGGTCTTCCTCCCCTCCTCTGCCTTCCGCCGCTGAGGCATTCAGAACCTTGTTGGCCTCCTTGCCAAAGAAGAAAAGCGTAGAATCTGCTAAGTTTGTAAAAAAACTTGACGATATCCTCGAGATCGCCCTTCCGCCTGAAGGTCCGATTCAGGTAGCCTTGTCTCTGGCAGATCGTGCTCTGGTCGGTCAGTTTACAGGACTATGGCCTTCCCCGAAATCAACTAAGAACTAGGTCGCTAGGAACTGGGCTCCTCTGATAAAAAACAGGGTAACCTCTTATTTCCTTGGAAGAGGATATTTCTTATTTGAATTTTCTGCAAAAGAGGACAAAGATCTCATTTTCAGGAATGGACCCTACTTCATGGGCCCCCAAGGTCTGTATTTAAATAAATGGACGCCAGACTTCAATCCAGCGGTGGATGTGCCTACAGCGGTCCCGGTATGGGTAAGACTCCCCAATCTTCTCGTCCATTGCTGGAACTGGGACTCCCTGAAACATATAGCAAACTCTCTTGGGAAATTCATAGACAAGACCAGCAACAAAGATCAGTACGACTGTGCCAGAATTTGTGTGGAGGTAGATCTGGAGATCGAACTACCAGAAGCCATCAAAATAGTTGTAGGTCCATGGACTCATGTACAGAAACTGGACTATGAACAACTGTTGTTCAAATGCCGGAAGTGCCATGTCTACGGACACTTTGCCAGAGACTGCCCGTCCAAAGGGGTGGAAGCAAAAGGGAAGGAAGAAGGATGGAACCAAGCAAAGCATCCCAAAATTTCCCACAAGAAGAATGCAAATGCAAATGCGAAAGCTCCCCAAGTGGGCCCTGTTCAGAAACCATCCATGGAAAGTCAAGGGAACAAATTTGAGATCCTTGGATCTGAAATTGTGAACACATAAGAGACAGAAATCCTAGAGGAGATCCCTCCATCCAAAGCCTCCCCCTCCAAAAGTGTACTAGAGAGATCTAAAGGGAGGACATCAGAAGAAGAAGAGGAAACCCAAGAGTCCGAGGAATCGGAGGAAGAAGGGGAAATAGGTGAATCCCAGTCTTCCCCCAGAATATCTACAAGAGGATGCATGTCAGCAAAGGAAAAAAGAGAACAAGAAACTTATAAGGACAAGCTTCACGGCAGCCAGCCAACTCTAGAGAAACTCCTAGTAAAAACCCCGAAAATGAAGACGATCCAAACCCAGAGCTCCAAGGGAGCTCATCACAGCAAAAGTAAATGATGAAAATAGTCTCCTGGAATTGTAGGGGAATGGGCACTAAAGCCAAGGAAGAAGCAATGAACAGCTTAATAAGACTGGAAGCCCCGAACAACCTCCTCATCCAGGAGACTAAATTGGAGGATTCAGCCTTCCTCCAGGCAAGCAAAAAAATTTGGAAGAAAGATGGAGCGAATCTCTGCCCGTGGAGCATCGGGAGGACTTGGGTCACTCTGGAACCCTAATAAGTTCTCATTAATCTCTGAGTCCCTGAATACTCATTGGATTTTTTTAAAAATGCAGCATTTAGAATCTAAGGAAATTATTTTCTTGTTCAATGTTTATGCTCCTAACAATGCAAGTGAGAAAAAATTATGTTGGGACTCCATAAAAAACTTGGCAGATCTAGAGAACCTAGAGAATACAATCATAGCCAGAGACCTCAACCCCACCCTCCTCTCGTCAGAAAAAAGAGGAAGTAGCATCGTCAGGGATCCGGCAAGAGAATTAGAGGAAGACCTCATGCAAGATTGGGATCTGATAGACATTAAGCCGACTAATGGTAACTTCACTTGGTCAAACAAGAGATTTGGCCCGGGTTACATAGCGGCAAGACTTGATAGATTTTTGGTCCAAAGCTCCTTCCTACTTCATGGATTAGAAGCTAGAATGTGCATTCTTCACAGCAGCATATCAGACCACAAGCCCATTAGCCTAGAGCTGCTGACCCCCAAGGATTTGGGGCCTATACCTTTCAGATTCAGCTCTCTCTGGACCAAAGAGACGGACTTTATGGAAAAGGTCAGAGACTGCTAGAAAGAGCCATTCAAGGGATCCACCTTTTTTTTTTGGGAGGAAAAACTCAGAAGGGTTAAAGGCATGTTGAAAAATTGGGCTAAGACCCTGCCCAATCTTGCTACAGAAAGGAAAAAATTACAAAGTGCTCTAGAAAGTCATCACCTCTATCTTGAAGCAGTCGAAATCACCAAAGATGAGTTAGAAAAGGAGGCCAAGCTCCAGCAAAGTTTCCACAAGGTCTGTCTGGAAGAAGAATAATATTGGAGGCTCAAGTCCAGGAGCCTTTGGCTCAAATCTGGTGATAGAAACTCCTCCTTTTTCCATAAACAAGCCCAAGCCAGGAAAGGTCGCAACTCCATCTCTGAAATAAAAGAAGACAACTGCGTACTGAAGGACTTTGTCAGCATAAAAAAGGCAGCCTCAGAGCACTTTGAGCAACTATATAGAGAAGATTTAGTAGCTGGTCAAAACGCTATTCTATTTGACGTTGTCCCTAGCCTTATCACCTCTAAAATTAACCAGGCACTTGAAGGCAAAATCATGCAAAAGGAAGTCAAGGAGGCCCTTTTTGAAATGGATCTTGATAAAGCTCCAGGACCGGATGGTTTTACGCCTAGATTTCTCCATACTTGTTTGCAAATTTTTGAGAAGGAGTTCCTCAAAATGATTCAGAAATCCCAAGACTGTCAGAAGATTGGAGGCAGCACAAATTCAGCCTTTCTCGCCCTCATTCCCAAAGAGAAAGGATAAAACTCTTTCAACAGATTTCGCCCAATCTCCTTATGCAATATTGGGTACAAAGTGATAACCAAAGTGATAACTAACAGGTTGAAAAGAATTCTTCCCAAAATCATCCCGAAGAACCAAGGAGGATTTATTCATGGCAGGCAGCTGGTGGAAAATTTCGTTCTAGTTCAAGAGGCGATTCATTCTAGCCTACACCGAAAGGAAAAAGGTATGGTTATTAAATTAGATCGAGCAAATGCTTTTGACTGTGTTAGACATAGTTTTTTATTTGATGTGTTGCAAAAACTGGGATTCGGTCAAAATTTCATCAAGTGGATTAGAGCCTGTATTTCGGAGCCTTGGATTGCCCCCCGAGTGAACGGTAGGGCTGTTGAGTTTTTCAAAGCCACTAGAGGGCTAAGGCAGGGGTGCCCCCTTTCACTCCTCCTATTCGTTCTACAGGCTTCTGCTCTCAGTTTTTATCTACAAAAAAAGCAGCAAAATCAAGACATCGTCGACCTGTGCATTGCAAGAGGGGTAAAAAGCATTAATCACGCCCTCTTCGTTGATGATACATTACTGTTGGGGGCTGCATATCCTCATTCAGCAATCAAATTCAAAGAAGTTCTGGAAGATTACTGTAATGTCTCGAGCAGTGTACTAAACAATGGCAAATGCCATATCTACTGCTGGAATATTCTTGCTTGAACTGCAAGCTCCATTGCTAGATGTCTTAGATTTGCAATCTCAACTTCTTGGTCCTCATTTAAATATCTGGGATTACCCATCTTCCATAAGAGGGCTTTGAGTAAAGATTGGTATCCCCAGTTAGACAAATCCAAAGCAAAAATGCAGGCTTGGGGATCCTCTTAGTTCAACATAGCTGGAAAATCAGTGCTCATTAAAGCAGTGCTCAGCAGCCTTTCGTTATTCAAATTCTTGGTCCTATTAGCACCTGAGGGAATCATTAAAATGATGGAGGAACTAATCAGAAAGTTTTTCTGGAAAGGAGGCAAACAAAACGAGAAGAGAATCTCCCTAGTCAATTTGGAAACAGTCACCAGACCAACTCAAGAGGGAGGATTGAACTTCAAATATCTCAGTGTCCAAAACTTAGCCATGGGAGCCAAATTGATTTGGAAAATCATAACTCCAAATCCAGGTTGGGTTCAAGTTGCATTGTGGAAGAAGTACTTCAGAGGTCTGAGACTTAGATGCCTGGATCAGCTCAAGAACCAATTCAAAACTCCTTTCAGCAGGTTCATTAGCAAAACTGGATCGTTGATAAGAGATCATTCCTTCTGGATACCAGGAAATGGAAAACATATCCACCTGTGGAATGACAGGATCTTGAATAGACCCCCGCTAGCAGAATCGAGAGACATGACAGAGTTGTAGCGTTAGATGTCAGAGGCTAGCATCAACACATTGTGGGTCCTCTCAATCTGGGAGGTGATGTTTTGACGGGTTGGAAACAGCTCTCAGTTCCACACGCCTTATGTTCAGATCTGGCAACGTTCACCACGAAGATGCATGGGTTGGCTCCAATTCATGCTCACAGATAGGACGTGAGAGGCTGGGGCTCAAATTGGGCAGGCTACATGGTAGCCCAGGGCTATGCTAAATGTCTAGAGCGGCCTCACGTGCCTCCCAATCTTGCCCCCTGGGTTGGCATTTGGAAAATCCCTTCAATTCCTAAAGTTGACCACTTCTGCTGGCTTCTCTGCCATCAAAAAATTCTAATTGAAGATAGGCTTCGGAAAAGGGGCATAATTGGGCCTTCCAGGTGCACTCTTTGCAAGGAAAACTTAGAAACCGCTTTCCACCTCATGATCGAGTGCAAGTTCGCAGCTTCCATATGGCATGAGCTTCTTGTTTCCTGGAAGCATAAATTCACCTTCCCCTCCTCAGTTTCGGATCTGTTTGCGGGCTGGATGGCCAGATATCCAGGCTCATTTCCAAAAAACAAAACAATCAGGACAGCATGGAGTTCTCTGCCCAAATTCATCAACTGGCAAGTCTGGATGGAAAGGAATAGAAGGATATTCCGAAATAAGGAACAGCACTTCAGAATAGTTGTCAACTCAGTGAAAATTCAGCTAGTTGAGTGGCTAGAAGACAAAGGAGATGATTGAAATCTAAGCCAGCAGGACATAGATCTGGGAACTACCCTTAATTTCAAATTTCCAAAATCAAACAGCTCTCCTCCATCTCGCAAAGAATGGCAAGTCAGGAAAAACGAAGAAGATTTTCAAACCTGGCTGTCCAAACAAACTCTTCCCTCTCTTTTCTTTGATGGGGCAGCCAAAGGGAATCCAAGTATTGTTGGAGCAGGAGGACTCATCATAAACCCAGATGAAACAGCTTCGCATAGATTTGCTTGGGGATTAAGCCATTCCTCAAGCATACAAGTGGAAGTGATGGCTGTTTTTCAAGGAATCAAACTCCTCAAAGAGTTGGGCTACAAGGAGGCAAATGTCTTTGGGGATTCCCAGGTCATCATCCAAGCAATGGCGACCAATTCTAATCCAGCGGACCTGCAGCTAGCAAGGATAATTACAAGGATCAAAGGCATGGCAAAGTCCCTGAATCTAAAATACTTTCATGTTTTGAGAACAAATAACAAAGAAGCAGACATCGAGGCAAACAAGGCAGTCCACTTAGTTGTCGGTTCTATTCTCAGAGATAAGGAAATCCTTTGGGATCTAATCCCCTAAAGAGCCATGTTCTATTGCATTCTTTTACAACAGTTTGTTTGTATTTTTTCAACTCGGGAAATTAGCAGTAGAAGCAAACTTTATTAAATGTAAAAAGAGGACCCTGATAAGAGTAGGTGTTATATTCCTCTTGCTGAAAAGACATGCAGAAATCTGCTTCTACCTTTGTAACCGAATTTGTGGCTCTTAGCCAATCAGTTAATGAAATCCCATAACCGTTTTTGTAAAAA
>APFE030039181.1:33261-55377 GCA_000404065.3 Pinus taeda | reverse complement strand
AAACTAAAACTTGTCAAGTAATTTTTCCAATTCTGCCAATAATAAATGTAAAGATATCATATCTTGTGAAAAAATAAATACAAGGATATAATAATATAATTTTAAAGTACAAAAGTATGGTTTTGTTGTATCAATGCAAAGTCACATAGTTCATATAACTGCAGTTCATTAATTCTAGCGTCTCTCTGCCCTTGCTTTATACTCTCAGTGTTCATGAGTGGTTTTGGTGGGTATCATATACATTATTTGTCTCAGAGTTATTAGATTTAATGTTGCACTTGTAGAAAAACCTGTACATTCACAAGCTCATGTAATGTACTAAAGCACAAGACAATAATCTACTTCTACTTTCAACTAGCAGAAACCAATAGATTGATGAAAACAATATGAACAAGAAGAAGATAAATCAATGGGACATAACACAAGATGTATCTGGGGAAAACCACTGCTCAAAACCTCGCTATCTGTATTGCATATATCATAAATATGAGTGAAGATACAAAGCTTGTTCTCACTAGAACGATTTCGCACAAGTATGCTCAACTCTCTCAACTCACAAGCAAGCTCTTGGCCAACACTTAGCCAATTTTGCTACCCTCCAAGCCCCTATTTCCTTGTGCAGTTCCTATGGTTGAATAGCCCATATTAATGGGAATCTAGTGCTTCCAAAACTGTGCAATCCAATCTAGGTTGACTTCCTGATTGCATGCATGATCTATACAACTTAGTAAATCATACAACTGATAGTACATTGTCCCTACACTCTAGTCTCAATTGGGTCTTTATCAGAATCGACATGCATTAGTTTCTGATGAGGGAGTCTTCAGTTAACTAGAGTGACACTTGAGTATGCACTAGTGCACCAACTGATTTTTAACTCTCTATTAATTCCTCAAATAGTTTGGAACTAATTTAACTGAACATAACTCAATAAACTGAGTTATCTAATTACAATTCACAATTAAACTCATCCTGAACCCCTAAACTTAGGGAGAACATATACATGACTTCAGAAAGACTTCCAACTCGAAATTCCTAAGCTAATTAAGTTAATTAAACTTAATTAACTTTTACAAGTTGCTACGAGAATAGAATTCGATTTTAATTCACAATTTAAATTCAAGGAAAAATTTAAACTCGAATTTCTTGTTGCCATTTCTCAACACTCCCTCTCAACAATAAAGGGATTATCAACTACCCCGATCATGTCTCTGTGAAACTCGAATTTACATCTTGACAATGCCTTTGTCAAAATGTCAGCATCTTGCTCCTCCATGGGAATGTATTCTAACAACGTAATCTGCCTCAATACACAATCTCTGATATGATGATATCAAATATCAATATGCATGGACTGATCATGAAAAACTGCTTTTTCAAAGAGTTTGATACAACTCTAATTATCGCAGTAAATCATAGTTGGATCCATCTACTGACCAAACAAACAAACCAAGATCTCCTTCATCTAGATGGCCTCACATGCTGCCGGATTCGCATCCATGTACCCTAACTCTGCCAACTGAGTGCAACTAATTTATGTTTCCTGTTATACCAAGAAAATGTCATTGACCCAATATTAATGATCCCTTCTGATGTGCTCTTCTAGTCGGATGGACTCCCTACTCAATCTGCATCGATGAAGCCTTGAAGCTTCACTCCCTATGTCTGTCTGTACCATAATCAATACTAAGAAGTGCCCCTGAGGTATCTCAACAAATGCTTTACTGCCTTCCAATACAACTTGGTAGGCATAACCATCGCTTGACTAAGTTGGTTAACTGCATAGCACATATCCGATTGTGTGTTCACCAAGTACATCAGTGAACCCACAAGCTTCCTGTAAACAATAGCTTCCACTACTTCCCCTGAAGTAGTATCCTCCTTCCTCCAGTTACCTACTAGAGGAGTCTCCATGGGTTTGTTGCTCTCCATGCAGAATCTCCTGAGTATTTTGTTGGCATACTTGCCCTAAGATACAAATAATTCCCCATCTCCCTGTCATACCTCCATGCCAAGAAAGTAATGCATGAGCCCCATTTCCTTCATCTCAAACTCTCTTGCAAGACTTGATTAGGTGATCATCACCTGTTAGTATGAGATCATCAACATAAAGTACAAAGATCAACAGTTTACCTTCCACCACTATGTGGTACAAGTTCGCATCTGCTTCACTCTTCGTCTAGCCCAACTCGGTGAAGTAGCTATCTATCCTGGTGTACCAAGCACGAGGTTCTTGCTTCGACCCGTACAACGCTCTCTTGAGGCATCACACATGTGAATCATAGTTGAAGGTTTCAAAACCTTCAGGCTCCTCTATGTACGCCTATTCCTCAATCATGCCATTAAGTAAGGTTGTCTTTACATCCATCTGATGTGTCTTCCAACCCATCTGCGCTGATAGTGAAAATATAGATTTGATTGACGAGTACCTTGCAACATGAGCAAAGGTCTCATCATAGTCAATCCCCTCTACCCGTGAAAAGCCACGGGCCACAAATCTAGTCTTATGCTTCTCCACACTACCATCTGCAACTTTCTTTACATTGTAAAGCCAACAAGAGCTCACCACTAACTTGTCCTCCGATCTCATGACCACATCTCAAACATTGTTACGAACTATGGAGTCATACTCCTCTACCATGGCATCAACCCAAACTGGTTGATTCACTGCTTCGTTAAAGGAAGATGGCTTTGTCACAACACATTCGCCCGTAAGAGCCATGTATCCAGTGTATCTCTCAGGTGACCTCCTCTGATTGCACTAAGAAGTGGGTTCTCCAACATTCTCCCATGCATCACCCAACAATCTTTCAACTTCTCTAGTGTGCTTTCCTCCCTCTCTAGAAGACTCTGCCTGAGTGGATGTCTGCACTCCTGGATCCTATGCATGTGGCTGCTCCACATCAATCTGAAGCTCCTCAACCTTAGGAGCTAAAACCTCCTCATCTGCATGTAGCTCAAGATCCCTCTCAAGGGAAACTCGCATGGCCTTCTCCTCATCGAATCTAACATCCCTGTGAACCATTGTCATCCTATTGGTCGACAAGTACACCCGATAATTGTGAGGTGTATCAGTGTACCCCACAAATATACCCTACTCTGTTGTTGGCTCAAGCTTCTTCCATGCATCTTTGGTCACATGGAAATATACCGATGACCCAAAAATCCTGAAGTGACCAACATCTGGTCTCTTACAGAAATAAACCTCCTTTGGTGTTTTCATCTCAAGTATCCAATGTGGGCTATGGTTCTAAACATAAACCATTGTGTTGCATACCTCAGCCCATAAGTGTAGTGGTAGGCCCTAATCATGCAACATCGCCCTCACTACCCCTATGATTTAAAATGGAGTAGATTAGTAATGTTGTGCTAATTCCCCATTCAGAATAAAACCCAAGATGTTTATCATGCTTATCAAGTGCCTAAGGATTCACTATTTTTGCTTAATTAACTTACTCCCATGAGAGTTTCTTATGTAAATGTTATAAACAACTTATCATAAAACATATGCTGAACAACAACAAAGTAATAGCAAAGAACATCAAAATACAACACACAACACAGAGATTTGATGAGGAATTCACCCCTCCTAGGCTATGTCTCCTTGGTCCATCTTCCAATGCTTGGGCCTCTCTATTATGCTCCAAATTACAACAAAAGTGTGTTTACAATGCTCAAATGCTTCTGAAACCTATCTCAATGAGTTCAAAATAGCCAAATCTACTAGAATTGACTCTTTTTCACTTAATTTGGATAAGAACTGAATAAGTTATGACCTCTCCTAGTTCTCCCACAATTTGCTCAACAAATTCCCCTTTTCTGACCACTAACCATTAGATTTGATTTGATTATTGTTTGATAAGGAGATTAAATTTTGGTGTGTATCTATCTAATTAAATAATTATCCCAAGCTCTATATGGACATTCGATTTTATCTCTCCCATTAAAGAAATCACAGAGCTCTATATGGATATAATGCAAAGGTTGGGATTAGGTTTCCTAAACATAGAATTTAAATATGGAAAAGATATTTTAACTTGAATTCAATTTTTATATTTAAGAATTACATATTATTATGGAATTTTTTGAAATAATTGTATTTAAATGGAGACCTATAATTCTTGAAATAACAAGCATTGATTGATATGTTTAAGAATAAAACATCCGTAGAAATATGGTAATAGAATTGCAACTGCTCAATAAATTTGTTCTAAAATTAAGAGACACAATTATACTCTACTGATCTGAGGAATTTAATTCACAAATTAGAACAACATTCACAAACATGCAATAAGAAAAACCACACATGCACAGTATTTTTCTAGGGGAACCCCACAGGGAAAAACCTCTCAAGCCTCTTTGCATTAATAAAATGAATAGAGAATGTATTACAATTTCTTGTTTGTTGTGAGCACAACCTACAAGTGAATAACCTATCTCTTTGCTCAATTATAAGCTTTGACCGATACCTAGTCAATTTCTACCTCAGCTTGAGCCCCTATTTCCTTACGAAATTTTGAGGAATTAGCCCCTATGTTTTATGAATTCTTCCTCCAATTGATTGTGCAATTCCAAAGGTTGATCCTCTGACTACATGCGACACCTGTACACTCAAACTAGTTTATAATTACTTGTTACACTGCCTTGGAATCCACCACAACTGAGGAACTCGAATTTCTTGCATGCACTAGCTATTTTGAGCTTATTGATCAATTAACTGGATGAACAGTGAGTTTGACTGTTGTCCCACTACACAATTGACCTTCCACTAGTTATTTTAGTAGTTGGAACTAGTTTAACTAAATACAACTGGAAATAACTAAATTGGATTATTAAAATTTAGAAATCACACATGCTTAATTGAAATCCAAGCCCTCTAACTCGAATTTACTGAGGTATCTGAGCGACAAGAGCCATGTCAGCTCAGTTAAATGCCTCCATGTTGTGTGCTGAAGTGGAAATTTGAATTTTCTCAACTTGAACTAGGCAAAGTTGAATTGAGCCTTTCTTGCCACACTTCTCAACACTCCCTCTTAGCAAGAAAGGGATTTTCAACCACCCACATCATGCACCTATGGAATTCAAATTTCCCTTTTGACAAAGCCTTTTTCAATATGTCAACATCTTTTTCCTCTATTGGAATGTATTGTAGCAGCATTATTTGTCTCCGCACATAGTCCCGTAAATGATGATACCAAATATTTATATGCTTGGATTGATCATGAAATACCATATCCCCATAGAGATTAATGTGAGTTTGATTATCACAATAGATCACAATTTGATCCATCTCATGACCAAACAGTCCCACAAGTATCTTTCTCATCCATATCGCTTCACATGTTGCTTGAATTGTAGCCATGTATTCTACTTCTGTTGAGCTGATTTCCACAGACCTCTACTTCCTATTGTACCATGAAACAACTCCATAATCAACATTGAAAATCCCACCTAATGTAATCTTTCGGTCGGATGGACTCCCTACCCAATCTACATCTATGAAGCCACACAAATTCACTCCCTCTGACTTTTTGTACCCTAATCCATACTGGGTAGTGCCTTTGAGGTACCATAAGACATGCTTCATTGCCTTCCAATACAATTTGGTCGATCTAACCATAGCTTGGCTTAGTTGGTTGACTGCATAGCACATATTTGGTTGTGTGTTCACAAGGTACATCAGTGAACCCACTAGTTGTCAATAAATGGTAGCATCAACCTTTTCACATGAAGTGGCATCCTCCTTCCTCCAATTGGTCGCTAGAGGTGTCTCCATGGGTTTACAACTCTCCATGTGAGAGCTCTATAGTATCTCGGTTGCATACTTTCGTTAGACACAAACAATTCCCCACCTCCTTGCCATACTTCCAGCCCAAGGAAGTAGAGCATGAGACCCATGCCTTTCATCTCAAATTCCGTTGCAAGGGTTGATCAACTACTAATCACCTGTCAATATTAAATCATCAACATATAAAACAATGATAAGCAATTTACCTTATACCAAAATAAGATATAGGTTTGCATCCACTTCATTTTTGGTGAAGCCCAATATAGTGAGATAATTTCCAATCTGGTGTGCAAGGCTTGAGGTACCTGTTTGAGACCGTACAATTCTCACTTGAGTCTGCACACATGAGACTCCCAATCAAATGTCTCAAAACCTTCCAACTACTCTATGTACACTTCCTCCTCAATAACACCAATGAGAAATGTTGTTTTTACATCCATTTGGTGGCTCTTCCACCCCATCTGCGCACTCAGTGCAAGAATTGATCTAATGGATGAATAGCTTACTACAAGAGTGAAGGTTTCCTCATTTCCAATTCCCTCAACTTGAGATCCATCTCAAAACCAAAACCTTAACCTTTAAGATCCATCTCAAACCCACAACTGATTTATCTACCAGTCTTGGGATCACTTCTCAAGCACTATTCTTCATGATGGATTCAGATTCTTCCACCATTGCGTCAACTTAAATTGGTTTCTCAATTGCTTCCTCAAAAGAGGATGGATCAGTCTCTACAAGCTTAGTTATTGGAGCCATGTATACAATGTACCTCTCAGGTGAACTCCTTTGTCTATGCAAATTTGAAGGAGCTCCCACATTCTCCCTTGCATCATGCACTAATCTATCAACTTCCCTATTTCTTTTTATCTCTTATTTGGATGGTTCTACTTGAGTGGATGTCTCCACTCTTCCTCGTCTCTTATCCTCCATTTTTGGATGATCCAAAACTTCCTCATACTCCTCCTTTGGAGCTAAAATATGCTCTTCCATTGGGATTCGAAGCTCCCTCTCAAGAGATAACCGCATCGCTTTCTCCTCATCAAACTTTACATCCCTTCATATAACTGTCATTCTGAGGGAAGGTAGTACACACAATAATTAAATGAAGTTTCGGTGTAACCTACAAAAACTCCTAACTCTGTTGTCGGCTCAAGTTTCTTCCTCGGATATTTGGAGACATGGCAGTAAATAGAGGCTCCAAAAATTCTGAAGTGAGACACATCTGACTTTCTCCCTAAGAAAGCCTCCTCTAGTGTTATCCTACCAAGAATTTGATGAGGACTCTGATTCTACAAATAGATTGTTGTGTTACATGCCTTTTACCACAAATTTAGTGGTAGTAATTAGTCATGTAGCATAGATATCTTATTCGTAAACTATTGTAGATATTCCATTGGACAGTTCATCACAATAGATCTAATAATAATATATTAAAATTCTAAAATTTTGCACTATTACAGTTTTATTAAACTTGTATATCTGTAAATTTAATTGTAATTAGTCCATGCATACGAATGGAAATTATGCATAAAAGTAGAGAATGTAAAAGTAACTCTCTCACACACACATAATACAAAATATATGCTCTATGGAACCCTTTCAGGACAAACCTAGTTGGAAGGTGAGGCGCTCCGCTCTCTTTCTCTATCTGGAAATATGGCTGCAAATACAAAGAAGTAATGTTTGTGGCTTGTGGGCTACTACAGTGAATAGATCCTCTCTATGTACTCTACCTCATATCTCTCTTGGCTATATTTTCTTGTGTATGGAAAAAAATGCTCTCGAAAGAATGGATTGCCTCTTCCTCCTAGTGACCTGGTTATAACATAGCCCGATAGCCTACTAGCAGTTAAGTTTGACTATATCAACTCTTAACTAGATTTACAATATAGAATATTCTGGAATATTTTACATTAAAAACACATGTGTAGCCCCTTTTCCATGAATAATGGGGCTGACATGGTATCCTCTTGAATTATAAGTTTGAAAACAGGAAGGTCAACTTCTAGGTGGCATAACTTTTGCATACGGACTCCGATTGACGTGCTTATTCCATTGTTGGAAATATATTTTTGTATAAAATAACATGAAAAGGTGATGCATTAAATTTTTACCACAAAAAATGTCGTTTGATGTCTCAAAACACTCCCAGAAGGTTTCAGACTTTGTTTCTCCAAACTGGGTTCTGCCAGTAAAAACGGTCCCATGAGCCAATTCCTCCACTTTTTCCACTCTAAATGCATCAATATGGATGAAAAATAACATAATGATCCAATATGGATCACACTTCCCATTTTGGGAGGCTTTTGGTCCCCAAAATATTCTACTAAATGAGGTGAGGAAATTTTTCCTTCACCTTCTCTCTGGTGTACCATTTAGCCTTTCCTGGAAGTTGTCCCTTCAACCCAATATACCAAAGGCAATGTTGCCCTTGTCTTGTCGTTCCGGACCTATTCTGTAAAACTATATCTTCTTTCAATTATGCCTAAGCATTTGGTGCCAAATCCTCAACAGAAGGTAGGCCTTGTTCCTCTTCCTGATTTAACATGGAAGGATCATAGAGTTTCAAATTCTCTACATTCACAACTGAGTAAATGCACATATATTGTGGTAAACTAAGTCGATAGGCATTATCACACACTATTTTTAGTATCTCAAAGGGACTATACCTCGGAGCCTTGATTTTCTTACCAGACCCCTACAACCCCTCCTTATTCAACTATAGCCATATTGTCTCCCACATTGAACGATTTCTTTGTTCTTTGTTGATCATGCCTAGCCTTATACTTCTCCTATGACTTCTGCAGTGTATCTTGTATTTGTAGATGGATATGCTTGATCTTCTCTATAATTTCTTCATCCCTCAAAGAATCTCCTATAATATCTTCCCTCACTCCTCCTTGTTGCCCATATGCAATATCTAAGGGTGAAGGTGGAAAATATCCAAAACAAGTCTCAAATGGGAACTTTGTTGTAGAAGTGTGGACTACTTTGTTGTAATAATTTTGTATATATACAATATTTTCATCCCAGGTCTTCAAATGCTTCTAGTTGTATCCTCTCATAAGCTGCACCAAGGTCTTCTTGACTATTGTTGTTTGTTCATCTGTCTATGGATGGAATGATGTAGATCTCTTCAACTTTGTGTACATCTTCTCACAGAATGTAGTCCAGAATGCACTGAGAAATCTTGTATCCCTATCTAAAATGGTACTCCTTGGTATCCCAAAGTGCACCCAGACATGTCTAAAGGACAAGTTTTCTTCTTCTTGTATGTTGATGGTATTTATATAGGGCATCAGAAAAGACATATTGTTGAACTTATCAACTACCACGAACAAGTAATCATGTCCCTTCCTGGTTGTTGGTAAATCTACCAATTATGTTTGTAAGCATTGGTGGCTCAACAGACACTCTGAGAAGGGTAATTATAATTCCCCTCATTTTCTCTATTAATTTATATGGTATTAAGTTGACTTCCCTTGGTCGTTTGATTATTACTATTCTTTTTTATCGTGCTAGCAAGTGGTTGTTGTCCCGATATGTTAGCCTATCCACATGCCTTGGTTCTTTTGCAAATACCTTGATAAGGGTATTTCTAAAACCTCTCTTCTTTTGTTTCACCAATTTTAATGGTAGGAAGTTGACTCGTCGTGGAGATATGGTTATTAATAGTTTGGAGTGGCTTTGGTATTATGTGGGGTGGTTTACAATAAAAATTTTGGCATTATCTCTAGTTTGTAGTGGGGTAACCATTCTTCCAGTTATCACTTATTTGTTTTTGGGTCTGTGTTCCTGGAATTTGTGTGCTACATTTCTTATGTTGGCATGACTTAGTCTATTTTATCTTCTATATACCTATTACTATTTTTCTCTATAAGGAACCTAGGAAAACGACCCCTATGTGTGATATGTTGAGACAACATATGTGAAATTATAGGGGTGGGGTATTCAAGGGCCCTAGGGTAGGAACCGATCCCAACAACAAGCTCAGGAAGCAACTGACACATTCTATTATGTTGTTCTCCCTTAAACACGCAATGAGATTTGCAACCTAGAGTCTCTAATTGCTATGGACCACCAATATTTTCTTGATATAGATATGTTGGAATAGATTTGTCATTGGTTTCTTGACCGTGGTCATACCAGGGGACGAAGGAAAAGTATCTCAATTCCATATATTTGCATTGGTAGATGAATACTCTACTTGGTAAGGTCTTAAAAGAAAAGCAAGAGGAAAGATACAACATCTTTGCTTCTCTGGAAAACATAAAATAAGCTCAAAGGAATCAACAATTTTACTTGGAAAGACTCGATGCAAGGCTTTCACATCTTAAAATTCATCTATAGTGTGAACCCGACCACTTGCTCCTCCAAGATCCAACTCCAAGGACCCAACGCCCATTACATATTCTAACCCTTGAATGGCTACAATGTTTTGTGGCAATTTTTTGCATTATAGCATTACAGTAGTTAAGTTTATTTTGTTGTATATGTTTTGGACTTCTTTCTTTTCAAATATGTGGTTAAAATTATATGGTTTCCCTCGAGGTAGATTGAAACCACCTAAGAAGGGTAATGGTTAAGCTTTGATTGGATGGATGATGTACTTTGTTTTGATGATATTATGAAGCAAGAAAAAGTTTAACTATAAAAAATAACAAAAAATTATAATCTCACTAAAAACGATCTTTCTATATTTGAATAAAAAGAACAAAAAAATATAATATTTAGACTATGTTATTACCCACAATATAATTGGTATACTCATGACCAACAAAGAGTATCATTTACTTTTAATATGATTATCATCTCAAATTTTGAAATAAAACCAAAAATACAATAATGTCAACAAATAGATCGTAAGTGAGCAATCCCTTGATCTTATAATTTTATGCATATGTAAAATGTGTGCCTTCTTTGTAAATTTGAAACCACATTAGTAGATGATTTAAAGGGATTAAAATGGGAAAAGTGAAAATATATATATATACTTATATATATATATATTTTACTATATATATATATTTATATATAAAAGGTTGAGATAAAGTTATTCTTTCCACTAGATTTAATTTTCACATGTGATATGTTAAAAGTGACATGTTAAAATTTTAAAAAGTATATTGTTGTAATGATCATGAATAGTGTGTTCAAAAATCCTATTTGTATCATCTTTAAAGAAAAGGGAAGTGCCTAAATTTGAATTATCTTAAAGTTCTCAAATATTAAGATGATGTTAATATTATTTAATTGTTGGAGGTTGATATCAATGTAAATTTCATCAACATAAAAGTTCATTGAAGGTAAAATTAGACAAAAAAATAGTACAAAGGTTGATGAGGAAATATAAAGGTTGAGCAAACAAAGTGAAAAGACGAAATGGCAATGAAAAGGAAGTGAAGGTCGTTGGAAATCTAGAAGTTATGATGAAAAAAGATAAAAGAATATGACATGAAGTAGAGTGTTATTCTTTCCACCTAAACTTAATTCTCACAAGTGACATGTTAAACTTTTAATCAGTATATTGTTGTAATGGTCATAAACCTTTTGTTCAAAGAGTCTTGAACATTTACAAAATCCTGTTTACTATGTATGTTATCTTCAAAGTAAAGGAAAGTGCCTAAATTTTAATTATCTTAAAGTTCTCTAAGGTGAAGATGATGTTATTATTATTTAATTGCTGGAAATTGATATCAATGTAAAATGCATCAACATAAAATTTCATTAAAGGTAAAATTAGACAAATAAAGTTCAAAGGTTGATGAAGTAATGAAAAGGTTAAGTAAACAAAGCAAAAAGACAAATTGTTGTGACAAGGATGTGAAGATCATTGGAAGTCTATGAGTTATGATAAAAAATGATAAAATAGTATGGCTCAAAGATGATTAAATTGGTCTTGATAAGGTTCTATTGAAGTTAGAAGAGGATGGTCACATCAAATGTAAAATTGTTTGTAAGATAAACTACAATGTTTTCAAGAAAATAAGAAAATATTTTCCTATTAAATATTAATGAATAGTTATCCAAAAAAATGAACAAAATTGGAGTGACCAAATGAAAGAGGAATACAAATGGAAATAGGGAATAATGTTTGTATAAATAATAGTGTCAATATTAAAAACAATACAAGAGAACTAATGATAACAATAACACATAACGACAACACTCGTGAACCATACAAACCATGATATACTCTAAAAAATCTCAACCAGGGGAAAACCAACCTAATAATATATTTATAATATTTTGGCTTAAATGCAACCAACTTGACCAACATAGTATCCCCACCCAAGTGAGCCTTATACTTGCTCAACTTTAGCACTGAACAATAAAGAATTTCCAAGCCTTTTAAAAGCTTTAACTATATGTAATACCACGAGCCACCAATATTGGGTGCTTGAAGCCACCATTATTGACCTAATAACCTTGACTCTTTTACTCGGTCAAATTTACTTAAAAATCCCTACTTTAAACTTGAATGGGGAAATTCTTTGGATTCAATATGGAAACACACATGTTCTACCCCTATCACCTAGGTATACATCTAGAATTTACTAATAGGGGTATGCATGCATAAGAAACTCTTACAGTCATATGGTCATTTACATGTAGTAGACAAATGTCCATCTCCAAAGTAATTTTGTTTGTTTCCCCCACACTTATGCCTCCATTCTCTAGCTTTGCACACTTTGGGCCTTTCATCTTGAAGCTTTCCTTGTGCCACTTGATTACTTCCTTTTTCATTCTCCATGTAGACTTGCAAACCATCATAAATGCCTTTGGTTGTTTCCATAGACATCTTTCCTCACCAACAAAAGTGTCAACACTCCATCTAACAGCCTTGTGCACCAAGAAATTTGGTTTTGTTTTGTGCATGGCCCACCTCACAAAATCAACACATATTGTAAACCTTATCACACCGTTTCACATAGATCCATGGCTTGAATCTTGGGAATCCATTTCTACCTCCACACAAGCATTTATTAGCCAAATCATGACCTCATGCACCTAGGGCCATCATGGTGGTGGATGTTAAAATCACCACCACTATTATTTTTTCCTATAGGGAACGTCTCATTCTCATCCACAATTGGTTGCGTCCATTTTTTCATAAACCTAACATAGCTTGCATGCAGTGCACTCCTCTATGTCCTCTTTCAAATAGGAAAACAACAATCCATAACTCTCAAACAATGGAAAATTCTTTGCATTTGTGGCTCCACCACATAGCTCGACCTCCACACGGTTTTTGTGATTATGCACTCTAGTCTTATCATTGCTCTCTACTCTAGCAATGTTATCTCATGCTCAAGTGGATAAAAAAGTACGTTCACATCTTCTAGGAGCCCAATTCCATGAGCACTTCATGAAATCATCACTGCAACACAATGTATTTGTTTGAGCTCTTGCTACATAGTTGGGATGTTAACCATCCGGGAAATTCCTGCACTACAATATGAGTACATCTTTGTTCTCGTCCTTGCTGTCCTTGATGTGATCTACCTTTATTTCATATCCCTCAAGCTAATTGTTAGGATCCAATCCACCATCAACTTTTAATACCAATTATTAGAGATAAAAATATGAAAGAAATAATTAATAAGAATCATACGTAAAACAACACACATAAACCATGCACACCATTATTTTCTCTAGAAAACCCTAACTAGGGAAAAACCAACTTAATAATATGTGTGTGTGTGTGTGTGTGTTATCTTCTGGCTTAAATGCAACTAACTTTCCCAACACCCTCGCCATGGCCAATTGAGCCTTCTACTTGCTCAACTCTAGCACTCTACAATGGAGAATCCATGGGCCTTTTAAAGGCTTTAACTGCATGTAATACAATGTGCCACCAATAGGAAATGCTCAAAACCACCATTATTGACCTAAAAACCTTGGCTCTTTCACCAGGTCAAGTTTACCTAACAAATAGATCTCAAAACTAAAATAAATAGTATGAACATACATTAAACTATTGATCCACATTAGGAGGTGAAGACAAACAAGAAAGGTATAGAGGACTATGCAAACTTGAGATGTCAATGATTGTGAATATATAGATTGTTATTCATATATTTCATTAAGAATAGGAAAGGAGAACTTTAAACATTATACAATTTGGTATTTTTCTAACAATCATCACTACAATCCAATTATATATAATTTTTAGTCAAATTGCAAATTTTCATTACTAAAATTATATTTTTGAATGCATAAATATTTTTTTTTTCTTAATTGTGATGAGAATTTTCTATTAATAAAAAATTGCACCTGGCTCGTGACCTATATGCCAAGAGAATATATTATCATTCCTTTGAAGCTAATTATACTTGTTACCTCAAGTATTTCTTTATTTTCCTTATATATGTGCATACTTGCTAGCCCAAGAAGCAGAGGGTATTTGGAGGTATAAACTCTGCAAAAGACCTATAAAATCCACCAACATTTACATTGCATGGAAAACTAATAAAGAGGTATGTTCTACATTTCATTGTTCTTCCTTTGGTGGAGGATCATTCAAGTTTATCCATATAGGGGTTTCATTGCACTGATTTTGAAAAGAAAAAATGTGTTGAAGTATAATTACCTTCAAATATTCCAAGCGTTGCCTTAGAGAATCCATATCCTCGATGCGCTTGTAGTGTAAGAAGTCTTCCATTATAATTTCTTTTATAGTAATTAATCTTCCTAAATTTTGTTGTAGCTTATCCCAAGTCATGGCCTAGTTGCCTTCGACCATAATTAGTCTGTGATCAACAGGGTACCCCTACATATCAACACCATGGGTTCCTTTCCTCCTATTCTTCATCAAAGGGAGAGAGCAGAGGCTTCCAACATGTGACGATCCCTCACCTGAAAAATACAAACCTTGTTGAACCAAGATGTATAATAGTAAGAAGAAAGCTCGAATTGGGAACTTTCCTTGCAGAGATAAAAAATAAAGTATGTGGGAAGGTTGGATGGAAATGAACTTCCTCAAACCTATGATGATTTATTTCCTCATAAACAAGGGTACTAACATTGTTAAATGGGTCACATTATCCATGATAGATGACAACGAAGGCCACACTTCCTTCCTCTCTAACTTTGGAAGAATTATTGTTTGAATTAAATGTAATCTTGTTTCTTTGATATATTAGTGATGATTGGAGAGGGCCTTGAGGTGGACCTGACCCTTTCCAAATATAAATAATTCATTGACCAATCCATATTAAAGGAATGAGGATAAAGGAAGGGGAATGATTTTGCATAAGCACTCCTTCCTTCAATCTCACTGCTCTATTTGCAAGGTTATCTACCATGGAGTTGTGCATACACAACACATGTTTTTTATTTTTATTTTTTATCTTAGAGAAGGAATTTGTATATTTATGATCTGATTGATGATGCTTTGGAGTTTATATTCTTTAGGTAATGAAACAAGATCAAGATGTTGGATCACAAATTGAGAATCTCCTAGCATCACCAATTCCTCAATTTTTGCATCTTTGGCCAATAGTACCCCTTTCAGTAATCCATAGGCCTTTGCTGAGTTGTTTGCTATTGCACCAAGCCCCCAGTTGTAATATATTTCTATGTTTCTATTGGGATTTAAAATTACCCCTCATGCTCCTACCACCCCTGGGTTATTCTTTGAACTGCCATTAAAACTTAGAAAATAGGAGGCATGATATTTCTTCCTTTCCATCATTTCCTTTTTTTCATTCACAGTTTCCACCTTTTCATTGGTCTTGAAATATTTTCCTTATTGGAAATCTAGAAGGGAAAGAAAGAAAGGAGCCATTCCTTTTCAATGGAGTCCACTCTTATTATATCAGTTGGAAACCTAGAGCTCTGTTGGAAAATCAAGATCTTTGAGGATTAATGTTGATTTTCCTTACTTGATATTTAATTGTGATATTAGTTGGCTTTTATTATTTAGTTTTACTTCTTCATCAAGTAATTACCAAAACTTGAAGATAACAAAGAAACAAAGAACACAAGATATAGGTTTCATGCTAGGTCAAAACCCCACAATTGGGAAAACCCGAAGAATACTCTTCTTATAGAATCATATCAAAATTAGACCTCCATGATCTAAAGACCAAGACAAATTCCTCCATAAGATCCCCAACTTAACCCTCCTCCCAAGTCATCGTCAAAGGCAAGCTTCTTCAATCTTCAATCAAACAACAAAAACGGATCATCTATTACCAACTTCAGAGAAATTTCAGCCTTGCTACAAATTGCAGACTTCTTCATATTTTTGGCCTTGTCACAAAGTTGCATACTACATCATATTTTCGGTCCTATAACAAAGTTGCAGACTGCTTTAGATTTTCGGCCCTGTCAAAAAGTTGCAGACTACTTCAGATTTTTGGCCCTGCCATTAAAAATTCAGAGAAATTTCTTATCCTTCTATAGAGACTTGCATATCCCTTCCATTGATACTCGCATGTCATTTCAGAACCTGAACGAACTACCTTTTTTTTGGAGGAGGATTCATGCCTATAAATAGTTTTTCTCACATACAAACGAACACATCCCTTTGAGTGAGCTGACTTGACCATCTAGAGGGACGACTAGGTCTTATGGAGGTCGATTTGACTCTTTTTTACTTAAACAAAAATTATTTTCCATTTTCTTACAAAGAGTCCAAATGGAATTTAACTCAAATTCAACTCTTTGACTCAATCAAAACCTAGAAGCATGAAGAACATGCTTGGCCTAGACTTGAGCATGAAACCCATGTTTAAATAAATTTCCTTTTTTTCTTTTACATAAAGTACAAATCGATACAAGTACAAAAATAATTATGAAGACCGAACCTATTTACTTTTCCAACACTCCCACTTAACAAGGGAGGTATTCATAATGACTTAACAAGTCTATCTCAAGTTGAAATATTCTCATAAGAAGGGATCCAAATTGATAAACATCAATGATTATCATAGCTAACATTATCACATTACCAAGGCCTTGACAAGTACACTCTATCTCTCACAAGATCAGAGTACAATGTTGGGAGACATTCCAAGGGACACCACAATGCGTCACCAAGGTACATATTCCACTTAGGATGCTCAAAGTATATCTTTCACCGGACCATTTCCCTTAAGGAAATGTTTTTCCATAAAACCATTCTTATCTAAGTCCATGTACTTGACTTAGGATCTCCATCCTAATCCATCATAGTAAATGAATCAAGAATATATGTCCAAGATACTTATCCAATCCATGATTATCCTTATCCATGTCCACGTACTTGAATTAGGATATCAATCCTACTCTATCACAGTACTTGACACAAGGAGAACCAAGCTTATTCAATCCATTCTCCCTATCTGTGATGCATGCACTAGAATTACGATGATTAGTTCTAGCCTAATACATGACATAGGGAGAACCAGTGTCCAACAAAACTCCCTCTCAACCCGAGAGGAGAAATCCATGGTCACTCCCTCACAAACATGGAGAATTCACTAATAAGTCTCAACTTGTGTCAAAAGTACTCATAATTTCCTTACATCAACTATTTGTTGCTTCCTCAACCAACCTTCTTATCACTCATGTTGCAATATCTTAAACTAGGGCTCCAAAATTGCGTCCTAACATCTTATAATATTGTACATGAGGTCTTTACCTGCTGCATCTTGAACTATGTCCAACACTACTTCCTTCACTTCACTTCTTCCTGTCTTGAAGATAGTTCATTATACAGTTACTTCAACAAGGTTAGCCAATATTTTATTCAATCAACTTTGAACATAACTAGGCTAACCTTTTAGAACAATCACTATTAATCAACGCAACTCCATCGACTCAAATAACTCTTCCCTCTAGCTACTATTCTCATTTCTCCAAAATCGTCATCTCTTAGGGTCTTCACCAAAGCTACCCTCTAGCATTAATATGGATTCCCCAATATTGTTGCTCTCATCCTTCAGGAATTTCTAGACCAGCCCTCCTATCAGTGATTTGTACTATTAAATCACTAAACTAGGGTTACAAGAATTTGCCCACTAGCCATCTCCTTATTTCTCTTAGGATTCTTGTCAACTTCCCACTTAACGATGAATGACCTATTGTATAAAATGTATTTAGTGCTTCATCAATCATATGTCTTAACAGAATCAGGCTTGCACCTTGATCACTATACTAGGGATTAATATCAACTAGCCCTCTTGATTGATTTTTTCTCCTCAAAATATTAGTCCTTAGGGCATATAATTAGCTTCCTCCTAACAATGACTTTATCCCTCAAACATCATTGTATTTGGGCAACAATGAATTGTTGTTTTTATCACCTTTAGTACTTCATGGCGGCCATACAACCATAACCAATTCACCCTAACTCTCACCACACTTGAGAATATTTTTGCCTCCTTACTCGAATCTTATCTCCCATAGACTTGTATGCTCAATTTGATGCATATTGTCCCTCAAAACAAGGATGATCCAACTCATCTAGGGTCTTAGTCCTCTCCACTTGTACACAAAATCTTCACCAAGTTTCTAGGGAAGAATTTAGGGTTTAATTAGGTTGACTGTTTAGTACCAAAGCAATCCTAAACTAGGGCATATAAGGAAACCTACTAGCTACCCTTCTAATAGTCACAAGATGTCGTATGACACTACATCCACAAACAAACCATCACCTCCGGAAGAATAACATACCTCAAAATAGGACACTTCCTTCTGTGGCAAGTTTCTCTTTGGATGTTCCAACCAATGTACAAATCTTGGACCTCAATCCTGCACCCTTCTCCTTGAAGGCTTATTTCCAACCCTCGAAAACACTTATTTCCTGGACCTGCACTTCCAAAGGTATGAAACCTTGTCTAGGTCATATTTTCCTTACACAAAAACCACGGAAATTCCATCCCACAAACCCTATACTACTACACTCTCGCCTTAGAGGGATGCAACCTAGTCTTGGAATCCTTCTAGGTTGTTTAGCCTCCCTAAATGGCATTCCCATCCACCTACAATTACCACAAAAACTTCGGTCTATGCACAGATAAAATCCACATGTTTGATGCCTAGAATATCCCTCGCAAACTCAACCTATTCTCCTCCTTTCTACGGAAAATGTACCTACCCAAGACCAGACCCAAATAATCACAAGAATGTCCTAGTCTCTCCTTTGCTTGGTTTTCTAGGGCTGTAGCTCTCTGAGGTGTACTTGGCCTCCTTGTTCAATCTTCACATGAGAAATATAAGCCTTTAAGTAGCTTGGTTTATAATAATATTAATTCCCTTTCTTTAATTCTCATCTCAAAAGTATTTTTCTTCTTAAAATTTCATTCTTCTATTCATATAGAGAATATTTGCAAGTTGTAAAGAGACTAATGGTAGAGATTGTTAAGGATGTCTTTGAATGATGGTTTTTGTAGTTGAAGAAGATCTTCTAACTATTGTTACTACAAAGGTATCTTCAAACATGCCTTCTAGTAACCTAGAATCACAAACATGCATGCCAAGAATTTATGTCATTGTTTGTCAACTTTAGTATCACTTGATTTAGGCTTTGAATAATTGATTCATAATTTCACATCTTATATCTTTGGGATTTGCATTGAATCAAAACTCCACACCAACAAAGAATTCATATATTAGTCATCTAAAGTAACTCGTCCATCAGACTTGAATTTTCATAGGATTGTATCTTAGATAAACTTGCAATGGATAACTCAGCTTCATTTCAAAGGTAACTTTGATTATTTGATATGCCAAGAACAAAGATTTTATAGGACTTCACAGGAAACTTGAATCAACCCACAATTAGATTTATATCATACTTTGGATCCTTCTTGTAGTAAACTTTATTTATTTTCCATTATGCCAATAACATGTGATCGTCTAGCCTCCTTCTATCAACTTTAGCTCTAATTCCATGTTGGAAAATCAAGGTCTTTGAAGATTAATCTTGATTTCCTTACTTGATATTACTTGTGATATTTGTTGGCTTTTATTATTTAGTTTTACTTCTTCATCAAGCAATCAACAAAACATGAAGATCACAAAGACACAAAGAACACAAGAAATAGGCTCCACGTTAGGGACAAACCCAAACAATCCTCTTCTTATAGAATTGGATCAAAATGAGACCTACAAGAACCAAAGACCAAGACAACTTCCTTCATAAGATCCCCAAGTTAGCCCTCCTCCCAAGTCATTGTAAAAGGCAAGCTTCTTCAATCTTTAATCAAACTGAAAAATCAGATCATTGTCGTATTACCAACTTCATAGAAGTTTTGACCTTGCTACAAATTGCATACTTCTTTAGATTTTTGACCCTGTCATAAAGTTGCAATCTGCTTCAAATTTTCGCCCGTGTCACAAAGTTGCAGACCACTTCAAATTTTTTGCATTGTCATTAAAAATCAGAGAACTTGTTTATCATTCAACAGAGACTCACATATCCCTTCCACTGAAACTCACATGTCATTTTAGAACCTAAACGAATTGCCTCTGTTTTGGAGTAGGATTCACACCTATAAATAGTTGTTCTCACATATGGGTGAGATATGAACAGACATGTCCCTTTGAGTGAGCTGACTTGACCATCTGAAAGGTTGTCTTGGTCTTATGGAGGTCAATTTGAATCTTTTTTACTTAAACAAAAATTCTTTTCCTTTTTGTTACAAAGAGTCCAATTGGACTTTAACTCAAATTCAATTCTTTGACTCAATCAAAACCTAGAAGCATGAAGAACATGCTTGACCTTGATTTGAGCATGAAACCCATGCTTAAATATAAAAGAAAATTCTTTTACTTAAAATGCAAATTGATACAAGTATAAACATAATTATGAAGACCAAGCCTAGTTAGGTTTCCAACAAGCTCTTCCAAAACTCTGCACAGAGAACATGAACCCTCATCACAATTGAATTTGGATATGATTTTTTCTCATTAAAAGCATTGTCATTGTGAGCCAACCATACCTTTCAGCAGAGGTATTTAGGAAAATTCAACCAAATCTTTTTGAAGAGTCCTTTACCTTTGAGGGGCCCATTATAACATCCTTCCGATGAAGAGAAAAAGGAAGAGGGGAGCTCAGACCAATTTATTATTGAGATTAGAGAAGAGAAGGCATTCTACCAGACTTCTCGCACATAGGAACAATGTATAAACAGATAAGAGATTGATTCCTCTTGTTCCAAACATAGGGAGCAACGAAGGGCCAACAATTTCCATTCAACATACTTCTATGGTGTCAATAGTTTCCTATGCACCAAGAGCTAGAAAATGGCATTGATTTTCAAGGGTCTATATAGTTTTCACACTTAAGACCACATTCTAGCATTTGGTGGCAATCTAATTTGAAAATAATTGTAATGAATAGCTAGAACTAACCAATAAATCTCCATTCTACCACACCATTTATCTTTTGTAGCTTGTTTTCAAGGGGCGCAACCTTCCAATAATGGTTGTAACTTACAAGCCTGGTCCAATAGATGTTGAGGAACTTTTTCCAAATTCTAGTGTTTCCATAAGCCATCCCTGTACCAATTAGAGATATCAACAAGCATGTTTTTTTCCTTTTGAATCCATCCATTCTTTTAATGGTTGAAGATCCTTGTGTTACCCATTGGCTTCCTATGCAGAATTTTATCTATCCAAATATTGACTTTTTATCTATTTCTAGGATATCTTGAAAGGTGTTCTTTGATCAAATCCATGGATGAGAAAAAGAGTTTCCATATGGAAGAGCCACCCTTTGGAGCAGAAGGAGTTGAAAGATTATAGTCATAGCACTGAGGGAAATACTTCTTTCCACCAAACATTGTTTCTTGAAATATATTGCTATATCAATTTTCCCCCAAGGCCACATTCGTCAAGGTTTTGTCATGAATCTCCAGACCCCCATGACTCTTTGGAGATTTAACCACTGCCCATTTGACCAAGTGGCACTTTTTGTTACTTTGTTTTCCCCCTTCCCACAAGATCTTTCTAATAATTTTGGCCATTTCACATAAGATTCCTATAAGAGCAAGAAGGGTAGTAAAATGGTAAAGAAGAAGAGCAAATAATACCACCTTGATGAGAATCTAATACCCTAATAGGTTCAACCAAATCGCTCCCAATCGTTGCAACCTAGCTTTGATTTTTTTTGTAACTCCAAACCATATAAGGGAAGTGTGGGATTTTAGAAAGACTGGAATCCCCAAATAGCGAAACTCTTTCCAAGAATCTACAAGATGGAATCAAGGAAGGACACCCATCTATCTTTGTAGATGAGGAGTAATTTCCCAGAATAAATCAGTGATTTTCGATGATTAACAAGCCTGCTAGAGGCCATAAGAAACTAGTTCAAGACGAATTTAAAATCCCCCCCC
>APFE030039181.1:2268-32949 GCA_000404065.3 Pinus taeda | reverse complement strand
AAAAGAGAGAGTAGATCATACGTAAATTGGGAGTGATTTATGCTCCTTATGCCTGAGACATATCACATCCATGGTAAGCTTCCAGACCTTCTCTCATGTTCAAGACACCTACTTAAGGAGTCAACCATCATAGTATAGAGGAAAGGCAATAAATGGAACCCTTGGCACATGCCTCTAATGGCTCTGAAAAAGCTAGAGGACCAGTCTTTCGCCAAGGGGGATATCCAAGGCAAAGAGATGCAAGTATCCACCCATTTTATGAATTTTCCATTAAAATCAAATTAAGGGAGAACCTTCAGCAAAAATTTTTGATTGACTCAGTTAAGTTCATTTTCCATGAAAAGTTGTATTAACATTCCTTTGTCCTTTCTTGAATTGTTGGAATCGACAACTCCTTGAACCAAACATATATTATCAATTATATGTCTTTGGCCAACAAAGCCCCCCTATTTTTTAGATATGAGCTTGGGAAGGAGGGGCTTTAAGTGTCAAGCTAAAACTTTTGAAATGATTTTATATGAAACATGGCAAAGGGAGATCATCCTATACAAGAGGATGGGTTGAATTTTTTGGGCACCAGAGCGACGAAGGATGAGTTGATCCCTCCGCTAATGTTGTCATGCTTGAATATATAATATATTAGGTAGATCGGCCATAATTGATCACATCCCAATAAAGTTGGTAGAAATGCACTAAAAATCCATCAAGCTTAGGAGCTTTACTGGATTGAATGAGAATACTATGTATCTCCTCTTATGAAATACCATGTAAAAGTGATTTATTATCCTCATCGACAACCAATTTGGGGATTTTATCCAAAATGTATTGGACAACTTCTAAAGAGGGTGCATTTGGGGAAACATAGAGCTCATTGAAGAAATCCAATGCTTAGTTTTGGATTTCTTTAAATTCTCAAATCTACATGCCTTCAACATTGATAAATTTTATGTTATTCCTCTAGACCCTTGTCTTTGTTTGATTATGGAAGAATTTGGTATTGCAATCACCGAAATGTAGCCACAAATTGCGAGATTTAAGGTGTCATTCTTCCTCCTCAACTCAAAGCAGTTGATGAAAAGTCTGAAATTTTGTTTGTTCATATTGACGAAGCTCTTGGGTCACTTCTCCTTACTTTAATCTTCACTAGATTTCTTCAAGATTTGTCTTATATATTTTTATTTTAGCACTCTTACCTTCATTGTTTTTTAATCCACAATTTAAGAGCAAGCTTGATATTTTTAATTTTTGTTTCCCATGTCATGATGGGGGAGCCACTCACCCAACGAATCCAAAACTACTTGAAAATTCCCAAAAAATCATATTCGTTGATACATAAAGGGGAAAATCTGAAGGGTAGTGGTCCATAATCCATTGTTTTGGACACTGAGCAAAATTGGGTGATGGTCTAAACTTGCCCATGGCAAAATCTGTGAAGAAACCTAGAAATATTGGGACAAAAAAGAGGAAGCAATCAAAAATCTATCCAAGAAAGTCACGATATGCCCTAGTCTTGATCTACAATTATTCCATGTAAATTTTTTGATAGCAGGATTAATATCCATCATATATAGAGAAGATATGAAGTCTTCCATAATCTATCAGAACTAGTCTCTCACATGAGAGCCTCCTTTTTTTCCCCAAGCAGGAGGGTTGTATTGAAATCGCCTATGATAATATAGTCTTGTTGCCAAGAAGTATCTTTAAGACTAAGAAGGGAAGCCCAACAACTAACCTTTTCCATGTAATGAATGAGCACATACACATTAAAAATGCTACATACCTTATTCGACGAAAGGTGAAGAAATATGACCACTAACGAGTGAGGTGAAAAGATGGATTCCACTAGCTTGAAAATATAATTAGTCATCCAACAAAGCCCCCTCGAAGCACTTCATGGTCTAATCACCTTGAGATCCAAAATTTTCCCTTCCTTTGGCAATTTTTGGAGGGACTCACATTCCCCCAATTTCATCTCCTAGAGTAGGATGATGGTCGACATTTATTTTTTTTATCAAAGATTAATTTCAGACACCCTTTTATTAGTGCTCAATCCCCTATAATTCTAGGAGAGAAATTTCATTACTTACTTTGGAATTTATTGCCCCTTGATTGAGGACCAGGTCCATTCTTCTTTACATTTATGATGACCATTTTAGAAGGATCAATTATCAATTGGGTCCCCATCTCTTTATCCTTCTTAGTCTTCTCATTTCAAATCTATAGATTTGTTTTCCTTCCTACTTTCCTTTGTGATCAATCTGTTTCTTTCTCCCTATCAACACCCAATTTATCATCTATCTAGCTTACCAAATTCTCTCTCCCGTGATCCTTAAGATCCCTAGGGGAATGAAATTCTTTGTCTTCTAAGTTAGATTTTTCTCTTGAATTGACCCCTAGTGCATCCCAAAGGGGGGGCGTGTCATCTTTCACAACAGGGGAAAGGGGGATTTTCCTATCCTATTTCGTTTTCTAGAATTCCTCCATCTTTGGATAGTTGATTTAGGACATCAAAACTATTATTTGGATTGAGGGAATGCTTATTGATGTTGGACAAGGCGCCCTCTCTAGTTGTTGTTCCATTCTTTTTAGGGACATAGGGCCTTTCCCCTTTGCTCCTGCATTCCATAAGGGAGCTCGATTTTGTTCCTTGCCATTGCTCTCCTTCCTTAGTTTGCTTTTGTTGTTCTGCTAACTTCTTCTTACAGTTACATACAAAATGGCCATATTCATGGCATAATTTGCACTTAAATGGGAGTTGATCGTAGTCAACCTCTTGAATGTGAGACTAGTTGTCAAGGTTAATATTTATCACTGCCAAGAGCCCTTTATCTAGATCCACCTCTACACAGATCTGAGCACAAGCTTGTAGTCTTTCTTGGGATTCTGCCTTGCCAATGTATTTTCCAAGGGCATTCTTGATGTTGTGGAAAGTTTGCTTATTCTAGTAGTGCAAACAGAAAAATAGAAGCTTGACCCAAACTAAAACCACATATGGGACATCAATTTCTCGTTTAAAATTTAGACTTTAGTGATCTAGATATATCCCTCAGTCTCCCATGATATAGGGGCCACTTCTGAATAGGAGGTCTCGATATGCTTTATGTTCAAACAAAAATGTGTAAAACCCTTGTCCACTGAAGAACACTAAGCCCTTTTTTTTTATCATGGGCCTCCAGTTTTTGTCGATCCAAGCACATAGAGTCCTCGACAATGGTCAGAGACCCATAGACTGTCATATTAATCAACAATCTACAACTTCAAGGCCATAGGCTTGGATTGAACAACATTAACCTCCACCTTCGGAATATCATCAGTCTTCTTTGCAAATTTGGAGGTCTTGGCCTTTTGGAAGTGTGACCCTCCAACATCCACGACATTGAAAGCAGTTATGTTTGTGGGGTGACACGGGGGTGCGCAGGGAAGAGGCCCCTCCCAAACCCGATTCCATCAACGGTAAAGGTGGCTAAGTGAAGTGTAATAAAGCGAGTAAGGTCGTAGATTTTTCTTCTCTTATAAAATGTTTTCTTATTTTATAAAATTTTTGAATGCATACAATGCCTTAAAAAAACCTCTTATTTCATCTAGGCTCCACAATTCCTCTTAAAAAATAATTAAAATTTTAAACCAAATTTTAGAAAAAAATAATTAAAAGAATATAAAAGAAATCCAAATCATTGCATATTAAAATCTACACTAGTGAGGCCACTTGTTTGCAAATGTCCATGACGGTGTAAGTATAATTTGATATTCACATCTTTTTGGAATCTTCTGGTATATTCATATGATGACATCAGCTTCGGATAAAGCACCCTTGATTCTCTCGAGAGATGCAACTTGGATGAACCAGGCATGATATATTATTGGTTGCCGAATTCGAGCAGTCATCGATTCCGACAAGACAGGATCTGATCTCACACCGGCTTACGCAAAGTGCACCGGGATCCCATTGTCACATGGCTTTAAATGTTAGAAGAGAAGTACCTATCTTCACATTAAACCCACTGCTTTAAATCACAGAAAGGTTACTTTGTTTAAGTCATAATAAATCCACTGCTTTAAAGTAGGGAAAGTTAGAAAAAATATCAGATCGCGACTGTGGGAGAACTGAAGTTCAGAGAAATTAAATTCGCAAAGCATTTTTTGGTGGTTAGCATATTAAAAATTGGTCTCTCTTGTGCCCCACACATGGTTGGTTATATATTTTTATATAGAAATTTGGATTTTTAGTGTTGGGACAACAGATTTAAGTGATATTTTGGAATATTTTGGTGGTTTTTTTGGTTTTATTGAAAATTTTATTATATTTGCTATGGATATGGTATTAAGTATTTAGTTTTTTTTATTATTATTATTCATTAGTTTGTTTAATCGAAAAAATAGGTTGGTTATCTATAATTTAATATTAAGAATTTAATTTTTGTTATTATTTATATTTGTAAGTTTAATTAAGTGATATTGGGATATTTTTGTAGTAGGTTTTGTTTTTTGTTTTGTTTTGTTTTTTAATTTATTGAACATTTTTATTATATTTGCTATCGACATGGTATTAAAGCATTTAATTTTTCTTTTATATTTATTAGTTTTGTTTTTGACCAAAAAAAATTATGTTGGTTATCTATAGTTTATAGTTAATATTAGGAATTCAATTTCTGTTATTATTATTATATTTATATTTATTTATCTTATAGAGTGATCAATTGAGGTTTTATTATGGGCTCTTTAGTAACTTCTATTTTTGTTAGTATTAATTTTTTGTTTTTAGTTTTATTTCCATTATATTTAACTTTTGGTAAGCTTTCATTTTTGTTAGTTACTAATTTTTTGTTTTTAGCTTATTTCCTTTATATTTAACTTTATGTAAAAATCACATCATCAGAGTTTTTTCAACGCATTGGTTCATGGTCATGACAATATCAGTTAATCATATTTCTTAATTTTTTGGCCAAGACATTCAATAATACAACAGTTTATTAGTTGTTTTTATTTTTATGGGGAAATCTTTGTCTTTATTATTTTTTAGTTTAATTATGCTATATTTAAGCTAAGTGGCAAGTACTAACAATTATGTAGCCCTTGTTATATATGCGGAAGATTAAAGTTTTATTTATTTAGTTTATATAATTTAAGTTTTATTTATTTAGTTTATATAATTTAAGTGTCTTATAAAATTTTTAGAGTGTTGAATTTACCTTTACATTAAAAAAAATACCATTTAAATAATGTATTAATGAAATTTTGATAAAAATCATGTTATTAGATTCTAATTAAAAAAAAAAAACCCAAAAATAGATTTCTTAAATTAAGCTAAAAAGTTTATAATTTTTAAGGAGTTTCACTTGATTTTATTGATGTAATTTCAAGAACAAGATGCTCAACAATACCATTGTGTAAATAAATCACTCTTCCTCCTCCTTCCACAAAAAGGGAGAGACGCTCTTGGTCACAAGAAACAAACTAGAAGTAAGGTTAATAGAGGGAAGGGACCATTGAGAGAGTGCCTACTAAAGGCTAAAAGGATGCCCTTACCTCCCTATGTGACATGCCATTAGAAGTAAAGTTGATAGAGGGAAGGGACCATTGAGAGAGTGCCTACTAAAAGGCTAAAAGGATGCCCTTACCTCCCTACGTGACATGCCATTCAAGGAAGGTTCTTCCTTCCCCAAATATAATATACTCATTTAAGGGAGTAAATATTTATTAGTGCTAAAAACTTCTTGGCTTTGGGTTATTAATTGTTTTTTTTTCTTTTTTGTAACCCACCACCCTACCCTTTAGCATTTAAGGGAGTAAATATTTATTAGTGTTAAAAACTTCTTGGCTTTGGGTTATTAATTTGTTTTTTTTCTTTTTTGTAACCAAGCACCCTACCCTTTAGCTTGTAGGCAAGGGTAAGATTTTCCTACCCATCCTCTAGCTTGTAAGCAAGGATATAATTTTCCCTAGAACTTCGTTCAACAATAAGGCTCAAGGCCATATACTTGATATGAGCCAACATGTCACTTATATATATCATTGCTCCCAATCATCCCAAATAAACCCAATTGACATTAATTTGTGTTTTTTTTAAAAGGAAAGAAAAAGAGATGAACTCTTATATAATTAAAAGTAGTTCCAAGTCAGAATTAAAAAGAAAATGCATCATAATCTAAATATAATATGATTTTAATATTTTACCATTTTTTAAGAATGATTTTGCCTAAAATTACAATTTTTATGAAATTGAAATTGCATAATCTAATTACAATAAATATTTTTAAAAATAATAAATTTATTCTCTTAAAAAAAATACAATCCAATTACAAAAATTGCAATTCTAATAATTCTTAACCAAATTTTGATGATATTACTTAAAACAAAAATAAAATCATAAAATGCTTATAACCAAGAAAACTATTTCAACTTATAGCTAATGCAACTTATAGCTAATGCATATTAAATAATAGGTCTTCAATATGTTAATCATTAAAACTATTAGAAATTAATAGTTTAATCTAAATACATTATAATTTGGACTTTTTTATTCATATTTTTGATAATTTTTGCTTATTAAAATGGTTAAAAAAGATTACTCTAGACATATTATAATTTGCTTTAATTTTTATTTTTTATTTTCTATATTTATTTGATTAGAAATTAAAAAATATTGGAATGGTAAATAATTATTAAAATTGTAATGTTTAAATAATTTTTTTAAATCTTCAATTTATTATAATATTTAAATATTCAATATAAAATATCAATAATATAGGAGACCATAGACTTTTTAAGCTAGTTTTAAATTCCAGCCAAAACCACTTAAGACTCAAAAGAGGTTGGTATAAAGACACCAAGGCCTAGTTAAACCATTGGAAGATCGACCACAACGTTGCATTGCAAAACATTAATAACATTAAAAATATTGTTACTTCTAAGTTCAAGGAAAAAATATGGTGTGAGAAAGATTTAGCAATTAAAAGAAAATTAAGATATTATAAGGAGGTCATCAACCCCACCCTAGAAAATCAAAAGTATCTTTGGGGTTTAACTAGCTGAAAGAAGAAACTTAATATAGCCAATATTAGAACGAACTCTCATGAGCTCCATAGTGAAACGGGTTGTTGGGCAGTTCCTAAAACACCATGGATAGAAAGGATGTGCCATCTCTGTGAGAATATGAACATCGAGGATGAAAATCACTTCTTATTAGAGTGCCTTGCATACAAGCACATTAGATCTCAGTGTCATAATCTTCTTGTTGCAATATTGACCTTTATGATGTCAAAATTATAGTGAGCTCGGAGGCTTCTCTCCAAGCTTTTTGAGCATATAAATAAAATCTTAAATCAAACTAAATAACTCGTTGTCTTTAGGTCTGATAAACCAAAGTTTGGTCTTAGTGGTCTTAGTGGACGGTAACCACCACCATCATCATAATAATAATAAAATGACAATTCAACTAAAAATTATATAACAAAATTTCTGATAATGAAAATAATGGTCAGAAAAAGTCAAAACACGAGAAAATAATAATTTAATCTAAACATATTATAATCTGAAATTTTTAATTATATTTTTTAATAATTTCTATTTAAATTCTTATTAAAAATTAAAAAATATTGGAATTGTAAATTTTATTTTTTCTCAAGGAAAAATCACAACTTCATTTATAAATGGACAAAATTACATATGGTAGATACTTAAAAAAACATATGCATAAAATAGCTTATTCTCGAAATCCAAGATAAAAAAAAACAACTCATTAAAGAATTAAAAAAAAACTATTTCCGTCTACCTTTCTTTTTTTCCACTCTCCAACCATTATTGTTGGGAGTGGAAGAAACAATAAACATGATTTTCTGTTATATTTGCAGGTAATTCTTTGTCAGAATCTGAACCTTTTGATGTATGCATTCTTTTGGTATTGCTAACCTCTTTTTTAGATGGAGTTTGCTCTATTTCGATATGGAAGTCATGGGGACTATTGAGGAGTTATGTTTAGTCATGGGGATTATTGAGGAGTTATGTTTTTCATCATTTTCCTGCGTAGATTCCCAGGGTTTCAAGACGTTGTCATTTGTAGTTTTTGCTGTTTTCTACCTCTTCTGCTTCACCTTCCTGTGATTTAGAAAATTGCCATCCTTTCGGTTTTGAAACTTATATTTTTTTATATTTTGAATTTGCTTTTTTTTGTGGACATGCGTTTTGAAGGTGACCAATATTCTCATAATCAAGTGGTTGAGTCCACTTCAGATTGTTATGGAGCACAATAATTCTATCGGATATTCCTTTACTGAGATTTACCTCCACTCATATTCTGGCAAACATGAAAATGCCTTTTGAGACTCCATCTGCATCCACTTTTAAGAACTTCCTCAAAGAATTCCCTATTCCCTATAATACTATAATATTGAGTAATGCCAAACATGAAGAAAGAGATTATAAACCCAGATTACTGAGATCTACCTCCACTCATATTCTAGCAAACATGAAAATGCCTAAATCACATAATAAATCATTTGTCGACGTGTTTCGAACCAACTTGTCCTAACGATGAACCACACTAGTTGGTTCGAAACACGTGGACAAATGATTTATTATGTGATTTAGCCGAAAATTCCCTAGACAATGTTATGGATCACAGAAGTCTAAATTCTTTAATGAAAATGCCTTTTGAGACTCCATCTGCATCCACTTTTAAGAACTTCCTCAAAGAATTCCCTATTCCCTATAATACTATAATATTGAGTAATGCCAAACATGAAGAAAGAGATTATAAACCCAGACCAACATTTTTGAAATCACCATAATATTTGCGTAGAAATCCGAAATTATAAATTTTAATTATAGAATTGAGACTTCTGTAATTCCATGTCAAAATTACGAGAAAATTCTTCTGTGATCCAAAATTATAAATTTTAATTACTAAAATTATAAAATCTAAATAATTTTAAAAAATATCTTCAATTTACTCCTACATTTAAAAATATTAACATAATAATAAAAAATTACAATTCTAACCCATAATATATAAATATATATAAAAGGAAAAACCTTACCGTGTTTAAAATTTGAAAGAATTATGTAGAATTTAGAAACACCTAAACTTTCGGCACAAACATAGATCTTGGATGAGAACCTGGTATCTAATTATAAAAAAAGAAATATATGATAAGAGCACGTTTTGGGATTTGCGTTCGTCAGATAAGCAAGCTGATCATGCCCATCGGGCCGCCGCATATACAGAATGGTCGCGGCCCGCTGTATATAAAGCGAGCATGGCAGTGGGCCCTCCGTCCCCTTGTGCGTATCTGTCACTCATATCTCTTGGAATCTTTCGTGTACACAACCGGAATCTGCGGAAAATTCGTCTGCTGAAGTGGGCTGACGGATCTGCAGTTTCCTTCGCCACCGCCTCTGCCACGTGGCGCAGAATGTTGACGCGGTGACCGATCTGACGCGATAGATCTACAGTGTGCCGTCATTTGTACGCGTCGGAAGCGCAAGCGTTCAGACGCCGAAGGCGTGGCCGACCGACACGTCGGCGACGGAACGGTAGAAATAAGAGGAAGAAAAACAAGAAATAAAGATCACGATCGCAGAGAGAAGAAGAAACAAAAGTGCGATCGCACAAGGGTAAGTGTTGCAGGGCTCGGGCAGCGGAGAGAGGTTTCCGGCAAAATAATTTCATGCTATTCCATTTGATTCATTCGGTAGGCTCCGATTCCGCAGAAGCCCGTGGCAACGAGAGACATTCAAACTGTACGGTAGGCTCCGATTCCGCAGAAGCCCGTGGCAACGAGAGACAAATTAAAACTGTACGGGATTTTATTTTATTTTATTTTATTTTTTCCTGTTCCTTTGATTGATTTCTTAATATGTTTGAAAGCAACCGAGTTTTTTTAACTATTTTCTGAAAATGGCCTGAATTTTTGTGGCTAGCTTACAGATTCGAGACTCCCACGCTTTATCACTGTCCCTCCACAATCCTTTTGTCGTTGAATGGCTAGCAATGGTTTGGGTCCTACAGACGTGTAGACATTCAAGAATAGAATGCGATATGCATGCATGCTTGGGAAAGTGGACTGGATCGATGCTGTTAAAATCTCGGGGCCTTTAAATGCACCGCAGCTTTTACAGAGAAGCTTGAACGGAAAATTGCGGCCTTCTGCACTGTAATATTTTCGCATTCTTTGAAATATCGATTTTTTTTGGCGTGGAGTGCAATAATTTTGTTTACTTAAGGTATTGCTTCGTCTTTGTGTATCTTTTGTGCGAGATGCGTTTCGTGTTCGAATCACACTCTGGATTGAGATAAATGGGACTTATCCATGTTTTTTTTTTTTTTGAGAAAATGAATTATTGAAACTGCCTGGACAGGTTATACTTAGCATGAAGCTGGTAATTTTTTTAATGAATTGGCTAAAAGCCAGCAATTAATAGCCTGGAAGCCTTCCGGAATTTTCCATTTCTTTTGCTTTTGCAGAGATTTGGGCTTGGTTAAGGTGATTTGTTCTTGAAAGCTCAGAAACGCTTAAAGATTCTAGACAGTGGTGATATTATCTGTTGTTGTTGTTATCATTATTTTTGGAAAGAAATTGAAAATTTTTGCCCTCTTAGTTTCTTGTGCAACTAGAATGACCGATTCGAAACTTTCTTTTGTGTTCGGTTGAAAAGCGATTGGATCGAAAGACATACATATTTTGGTCCAGTCTATCTAATAACAGATTCATAAATTTGCAAACCTGGACTAGCATCAACTGAAGAGGAAATTCAAATTGAAGAGGGCTTTAAAACAGCGGCCGCTGTGAAAATAGTTTCAAATCTGTTATAGGTATAATATCTGTTAACTCCTCATCTGCGTCCCATAAATGTAAACTTTTCAATGTTAATCTGCTGGCGTAATTTCTATAAATTCCTTTTATGCGTCCTGAGAATGATAAATTTTCAAATATTGATTTGCTAGAACTTGTTGAAGTATCTGAGTACAGAGCATATGTTTGATCTTAAATTTAATATTATCTAGCATCGGTGGCAGGGTAAAGCATTGGAACATGCCTGTTGGGCGATGCATATGAAGCATAAAGGCATTGATCGCAGTAGTAGCTTGACTAGATATTCCTACCGTAATAGCTCCCACTTGCGAATTCCTTCCTTGTATTTTTCCTGTGTGTCGTTGTGAATATGAGTTCTGAATTTTAGAAAGTCCTTCATATAGTGGCTGGAAGACAGGCTTAAAGGATATTACAGAAACAAGAAACACCAAAAGAAACGAGAAACATGTTCACAAAAAAGAACTGTTACATCCTCTAGAATGTTACATATTAGTCACAAAATGTCTGCCATTATGCAAATATCAAAATATTCACTATTCAATTCACAAATAATAAATCAGTTGAAGATTAGACTAATATTGAGATTCCATATCCTCTGTTGGTACTTTTTAAACGACCAGAGGCACTACTTTGACCAGGATCAGCAGTATTATGACTACGGCCTTGTAACATCTATTCTGAGGCAACACCTCCAAAGGCAGTTCATCATCACCATCATCTTGAGAACTGCAATATTTCCACATCCTAGTCGGTGAAACGAAGTAGTTTGCTTGTTATCACAATAGAAGTCGGTGATTTGAATGAACACACACCACAGCAAATCCTGAGCCTTTCCCAAGGTTAGGGTAGTCCCCTTCACAGAATGGATGAAGGAATGTTCACTCCAATTTAACTCATCATCTATTCACGTGTGTAGAGAAACGGAGATGTTGGGATTTAAAATTTAATAATAGAAATTTGAACTGGGGAGTTCAATGTTTGGTTGTTCTCATAGGTCAAAAACCTACAAGAAACGATCAGCAGAAACATTAACTGTTTCTTGCATTATAGGTTGCTGTCCCAAAATGGAAATAGATGCCAGGAACGAGTTTCTTGTGTGGTTTAGTTCTGGGATGGGTTTCTGTACGAGACAGTCTCCTTGGGTGTCGTTTCTGGTAACATAGATGCACGAGGTCAGATGACTAGTGTAATTTTTAGAGTGCAGTGAAAAAAAACCTAATCATCCTCTCTTTTTTTTCTTTTCCCTGCTGATATGCACTCTGGCATTGGAGAAGCTATTACATCTTCATTTCCAATACGAAAGCCAAATTTATGAGTTCCATATTTTAAAATCCAAAGTGCCAATCGTGAATCCTATATTCCAAGACCTGATGCCAAACTTTAGTTTGAAGACTGCCTTTCGAGTAATATGTTGTTAATTCGGATGAACGGTTTAATGAGTTCCTTGAAAATACTTTTACATCTATAAAATAAAAGTCCCGAAGCTCAGCTGGAGTTATGATTTTTTTGATTTGGCTCGTGGATATGGGTTGATTGTAAAGTCAGATGATCATTCCTTGGGTTCCTGGAAAATGTTTTCACATCTATAAATTGGAGTTATGATCATTCCATGGGTTCCTGGAAAACGCTTTCACATCTATAAAAAGAAATTCTTTTAGCTTAATTGGAGTTATGATGCACTTTTTCGATTTAGTTTGCTGAATATGGGATGATTGATGGGTTTGGTCATCAATTATTAGTTTCTTCTCTTCGGCTTCAGACGTTAGGATTGGAAGTGTTGGGGGTGGTTGATTAGGCCCCTCAGGTGAGACATCATCCCTTCCTCCCTCTTATTGGAGGAGTTTGTAAGTCCCATTTTGGTCGAGAGAGGGATAGAATTGAAATTGTTGTATGCACACAAATGCTGATTGGCCGTGTGCTAACAGACGATGTATATGTAAATAGGAGATGCAAGATAATAAAAGACAAATTCCAACTAAACAGAAAAAAGAGAGCTTGATATTGTCGGGGCAGTTGCTATGCGTGTTTTTGCTGCTTGACCCAACGTTAAGAGTTACAAGGTATAACCTGTAAGTTTGAGCAGTTTCTGTCTTTTCTACCTCTTCCACAAGACATAGCAGTTCAAGTTTGTTGTTTAGCAGGGCACCTGGTAGAATGCTAGCAGTAAAAGTTCATTATTGCTTTGGTCCTCCTGGGCCAGAGGAAATCAGAAGTCTAATAGCATAATTCTTTTACCCACCTGCTAGAATTTCTCTTTGGAGTTGAGAATTGGATAAGGCACTGACTAGCTTTCCATTCCTCTATAGGTTCAATTTTGTGAAAGCGGCATCCTCAAAGTTGTGTTGCATCCATACCTAAGATAAATCTGTTAAAATTTAAAAATAAGTTCTTTGCATGGGGAACTTATTAGTTTATTCGGTATATTGGGGATACCATCTGACTAAAAGAAGTAGCTTCAGATCATACGAACAGCGAATGAATCAAAGAAGTCTTACAAGTTATAATGTAGTATGATCTGCGACTACAGTGTTTCTCAGCACACACAATTCATAATTTATTCTAGAGTAAGTTTCTTTGTACTCTTGGTGTTATGGATTCTTCAAATAGAAAAGATGGCACACAGATGTTAGTTATGAAGCCTTGGAAACTTAGCTGTCAGTACTTGAATCTGACAATGATGAAGCCTTGAAAGCATGTGTTGATTAAAGGGCTGCTTTAGATTGACTTTTGAAGACATTTCAGAAATATTTCTTGCATCTATTTTGTTGGAAAATTATTCGAGTCATGTATTAAACGATTATTTGGGTTAGTTATTGAAGAGTCTAGAGTTTGTTTAATATATTGATCATATGAACTTTACCTGATCCTTCCACAGATGAATTTTACTCCTTGTATTAGTGTTGTATGGATTTTGATTTCATATTAACAGGATTGTTATTTTGGGCTTCCTCGGAAGGTCAACAATCCCACCATTCACATTGGTCTGGAAGTCATTTCCATTCATTTATTAAGTGAGGATTGGAAGTTCCATGGAACCTATTGGTGGGGTCGCTTTGTTCCTATATACTGAAGTTTGAGGTTTATGGTACGTTTTGTTTGACAGTATATACTATACACTATTAGGTTTTTGAAATATCCCTCAAGGTTGAAATGTGCGTTAAACTTTTGATAGCATCTTTTGATTACTTCACTGGCTATGACAGTATCTGAAGATGTAGGATAAAAGAAACACATCAGTTAGAATAGATCTATTTCTTAGGGCACAAGACAACCTAATTCCAGTGCTCAGTTTATAAGTTCATTCTTGCAGGTTGCTATATAACACTCATTGAGGTTTTGATCTATAAGTCAGATTCTTTGTTTCATTTATTTGTTTAACATTTGATTCATAAGTTGGATTAGTTTCTTTGATCCAATTACCTTTTAAGTTTTATGTTATATGTGTAGTTGCATAGTATTTAATGGTTGCAATAAAAATGCTGTGTTTTCTCTATGCTTTTATCTTCCCGCTGTTTTTCCAGCTATAAATTTTTGTTCAAAGAATAATAAATTTGATGACAATTTCATATTGTTGTTTTTCTCTTCATAAAATTCTACAGTTAAAAGGACAAAATGGTTGAATTTGGGAAGAAATTGAAGGAACGACAATATCCAGAATGGCAGCGGTATGTTCTGTCGTAAATGATTTCCTACTTAGCTTTTCCCCTGCTGCTCTGTTCATTGCATTTCTAAAAATACTTTTGTCATTGTTAATAGTTTGTTGTTAATCACCTAAAGAGGAAACAGTTGCTTATTTCCTTGTTCCTTTTAAAGTTTGTTCTAATAGTTAGTTGGAGTGCCATGTATTGTGTTTTTTTAAATGCTTGTATATTGCTTTTGTTTGAACTTTGGATGGCTTTGTTATATATGCTCTTATTATTTTGTCAGAATTCCTCGTACACCTGAAAAACATGTTAATCACCATCCGTCTTATCTATGGAACATAAGCAATTGACATGTGGTCTTTCTTTTGGCTGGATTCTCTAGTGAGTTATTTAGGATGTAGATTGTTATTTTTTTGTATTATATACTTGAAAAGGCGGTATCTTGGTAGTTCTTGTTGCAAAAAAGATACATATTGCATAAGCTTTGATTTTGATTTTGTGCTGGCCAAAGTCTGGTTGGAAATGAAACTTTGTAATACTTTTAAAAATTAATGGTGCTGATGGATCCCCTGTCAAACTCAGCCCACTTGAAGTAGAGTGGAACTTACGTACTTTTTAGGTGTCCATGTTTCTTCACAGGATGGAAGATTTTTACTGGTCAGGATGTGTATAAAGCTCCAATTTTGGTGACTTAGGGCATGCTTCTAATCACTTGCTTCAAAAGAAAGTAAATGATTGTTTTGTTCCCTGAAAAACAGGCAGATTCTACAGATACTGGTTGCCCTTTGACTGGAGATTATTTTACATGTTTGTCCCCTACTTTTTACTATGGGAGCAAAGTTGGATTATCTGTTCATTGTTGCTACTGGTTGGTTATGCAAAAATGATTAAACCTATGTTCAAATTTAGACTTCATGTGCAAAATTCAAGGTCATATAACAGTCTTTATTCACTTGTTTCAACTTTCAATAGCTGTTTTATTCTGCATATGAATTCTTTGTTTTCACTATCATGTGACAGAACCCTTAGTCTTATGAGTATACTTTAGTCCTTAGACTCTGATTTCAGATTTGAAGCATGAGTGTACCAATAACTTGGTGTTGGACATGAAAATTTTATAAAGATGAGGATTCTCAACTTGATTGTAAAATATTTAGTCAAGACCATGCATTAGTGAACTCCAATGTTCCACCAAGTTTTTGGGACGAGGAGGCGAGGGAGCGGGGTACACAGGAGCAGCCTATGCAAAAGCTCCTCACCAATTTTTAGGAAACGTGGGGGGATGTCGGGGTCTTAAAAACTTATAAATATAAAATATAAATCGATGAATCATATAACTGAAACAAATTTAAAACGAAAAGCATGATAATTGATATCATTATCATATAAATTATAAATCATACATCATACATGTAAGTTTGTAACTGTACAGTGTAACTACTAGTCTACTAACTTACTAACAATGCACAATGAAAATAAATTATAAAATTATAAATGTTTAAACTTTTAAACTTTAAACCATATTGATGTTCCACTTCCAACTATGAACATTGAATACTGAATATTGAAATAAAATTATAAAAGACAAGTCTGATACGTCAAGAGTTAAAATAACATAAGAACATATCAAAAGATAAATGAATATAATTACTCAAGGTAATCCACTAAACGAAGTAGCAGACAGAAGGCTGCTTGGCAATGGCGGCAACATTCCGTTCAATGAAGGAGCATACAAAAGGCTGCTTGGCGTGTTTAGTTCAATGAAGGAACAAACAAAAAATGAAATGTGAAATGAACATAGCTTGAACCCTTCCTGGCCGGTCAACAAATATTAAAAATTACGATTTTTTTGTTTCATACAAAAAAATTGCGAATTTTTTCTAGGGAAACGACCTCTCAAGACCCCTTTCACCAAGGAAATGACCCCTTTCAAGTTTCCTTGCGTACCTTGTTTTTTGGGAGCGTGGGGAAATGACCCCCTCTCGTCCCCAAGTCCCCAGAGCGCGAGGGAGGTAGGAAACTCGACCCTCAGGTGGGGGGACGAGACCCCGTGGAACACTGGTGAACTCTGATTTGTAGAGCATCTTTTGATAATTTGTAATCTTTTTGTTGCATTATTGTTCTGTTATATAATAGTTTTCCTTGAGGGTCATTATAAGAAGTATTAAACCTAGGTTGGTTCACTAGTGAAGAAGAAAATTGGGGCTTGCAAAATAATTCTCATTTTTAAATAATAAAAGCAATAAATTAAATTCTATTTATAGAGATGTATATCAGATCTGTTGCCACAAAACTCGTCAACCGCGAAAGTATAAAGTCCCAAGAACCTAGGTGATACCTTTGTGTATCAAAGAAAAAAGGCCACTGTCAGCTCACCAACCTTCTTCTACACTTCAGGCTTTTCCCTAAATAGGATTGCACTAAGTCTAGGATATGAAGTACAAAGGTGACACGAATAAATTCCAGCGAAACAAATTTATACAAGTTAAGGAAAAGAAGTGGGTGTACTGAAGATAAGTGTTTTATCCATTTTGCGCATGGGGTTATAGAAAATCTCAAATGGGAGGCTATTGTAATGAAACATACAAGCTAAATGCACTCTCTATTTGTTATCCCAAATTGCAAAAATTAATATAGGGATATTACATGTGTAAATAACATCCAATACTTAAGGAGATTATATTTATTAGGAATTTATGCACACATACATTCAGTGCATGTGTAGAGAAGAAAATGTATTCATAGACAAAACTCCAATGACAACCTAAACAGAGAATGGAAGATGTACACCAAGTTCTTGTTCCCTAAGTATATGTCTAGATATTTCAGCGATAAAAGAAATAGCAACAGAAATGTCAAAGGCTTTCTCAGCCACAAGATAGTTGTGTGGATTCTCCTAGCACATCCATGTTAGCCTCTCTCATAAAACAATAAGAAATCCAAAAATAAATAAATAAATTAAATATTACAAGTTTGGAATTTGTGCCTAACTCTTGGGTTGTTCCTCTAAGATAGGAGTTAGTTTAGGTAACTCCTATATTGGTGTGTGTTTGGTGAGAAATTATCTCAACAAAAGGAGAAATTATCTCAACCAAAAGTGTCTAAGATAGCACGCACTATCTTGAGAACACTGTCTCTCATCTATTTATTTGTAACACTATATTCAATTATTTTATGAATGAATATGAGAGAGAATACATGAGGAAGCCATGAGACTTCAGTGTTTTCCGCCAATATTTTGTGTCTAGTTTTTGTGTGTGTTTTCTATAACCTGTTTGTGTTAATTTCATTTTTCAATATGTGGTATCAGAGCTTATAACTTGCGTTGGGACTGGATTGGTGGCTAGCTGAGTGTGATACCAGTTACATAATCGCAGAAGCATCTTCGTCTGCTAATTTTAAGATGGAATGGCAAGCATAAGGTATCAGATGCTTGCGTCCTTGGATAGATGACCGTTCACTGTCCCAAGAATCACAGGTTGGCTTCTTGAAAGAAGAGGATATGCCTCTGTAATTGCAGCATAACCATGACACGTCATTGGCGGTATCGAAACTCATCTTGATTTCTCGTTTTGGCGCTTCCCAAGACAAACACGCACTATAAAATTAGTGCCGTATGAGATCCCTGATGCGAGAGGACCGGTGGTTCTGATGTTGGACCAGGGCCTGGGCCTGAAGGCTGTGCTTAACGCTGCGCCTGCATATAATTTTTGATCAGTGACCATTATGGCATCTGCACGAGTCTTGTCCCTTGCCAAGCTCTGCATCATATAGGAATTTGATTGTAGGGAAATAAAAGGATCCATAATTATTTTTGTTAGTTTCCCCATAAATCTGATGCTTATTCCAAGGCTTTCCTGGAATTCCCTCTAAGTCTGTCAATGCGCGTTCTACCATTAGTAATCGGTCATTGAAATCTCTCCTCTGAGGTATGAAATATTGGAAATCTCTGAACTCTGATTTGATCTCTTGCAATCCCTTGTGTTCAATTTTTATTTATGAAATAGCCATCCTGAGATCTAAGATTGAGTCGTGTAAAGGAGATGTTGACAAATGGAGAGGGGTCCCCGCAGCCTTGAGTTGTCATTCCATACTAACTGTGGATGACTAAAGCTCATCAACATAATTCTCTTAACTTGGCTTACACTCTTCTCTATTATCGACCTGCGTAAATAATCAAACATTGTCATGGAATTGTGTGCATAAGGATCTGCTTGTTGTATATTCGGAGGCGGGCCAAGCTTGTGGCTATTATGAGAAATCCATTGAAAATGTGGTTGTATAACTGGTTGGATTAACGCCAGTGCCAACAAGTCAGCGAAGTGAACAACTGGGAACAAGATTATTATGTTTAATCTTGGATAAAGTCATAAAGAAATTTCCCCCTTTGAAGCGCTTAAACTATTCAAGTGTTGATCGTTCATGTAACGCTCCAAGAGTGTGTGTAATGGCCAAGGAAGCGTGAAAAATAACTAGCAAAGAGTTGGAGCATCCTGTTGAGCAAGAGGAAGCATCTGTTCTGCGACAAGATGAATATAATATGAAGAATATGGAACTCAGAAGGTGCAAATGGAAGTTTACAATGAACAAGCTTTTGAAAAATACGTATGGGTATGGTACGTATAGTTTTTTTATGAAGGAAATGGTGCATGTGTTTTAAATTAAAATCCAAAATTTATTGACCTTCTTTAAAAGTAACTTTATATCACTTTTCAAGTGATTTAAAATGAAAAGGATTTAAAAGCTATGTAAGAAGATGTGTTCTTTATTTTAAATTTTGTAATTTTAAGATAAGGAGTATTCTTTATGTAATGGAGTAATAAGGTTATAAAGTGTGATTTTTAGGAGAGATAAGGAGTGGATAAAATCATTTATTTGTAATGGAGAGATAAGGTAATAAGGTAAAATTTATTTTGTAATTTTGGAGCAATAAGTGTGCATTTTTTAAGTGTGGAGTGACAAGTGAGATTCTTTTATAAAGTAAGGGATTATTTCCCTGTAATGGAGTGATAAGGATTGATTTTTCTTTCTCTGTAAGTTTGAAGTGATTGGTTTTTCAAAAGAAAGCTTATTGATGTAGGAGGTTGAGTCAGTTTTTGAACGCATTTGCTTCCAAAATTTGCGAGCGTCAGATTCTCATTGTTTGAGAAAGCTTCAATCCAAAAGATTTCACGTTAAGCTCCAAAGGATTTCTCTCAATCCAACATGATAAATGAAGGGGAGATCAAGCCTTTAGATACAGTTCATCTCAACTCTCTTTTACAATAAAATAAATTTTTTCTTATTTTGTTCTTGAAGGATTAGAAAAAAACTAGGAAATATTACAATAGTAGTCTAAGTGGGCGAATTAGGATAAAAAAGGCCATTCAAAATGCTAAATAAAATCTTCTAGATAAATATGATACCGCATGTTATCATCCTCAATCTTCTAGCCTAAGCAAGGCATAAGAAAGTTGCCATTGGTCCTCATGTGCAAGGGCACTTCCCAAGAGTAACAACTTCAATATAATAATAAAAATGCTAAGTCAAAGAGGTGGGGTGATTCTACAAGATAGTTGAGTAGTTGCCAAGTGTACAACTCCTTATAAGTGTGCTCTTTTATACTAGTATGCAAATGCCAAGTGTCTTCATTTGGGCGCTCTTCTAGAAACTTTTTACTTTAAACAATTTAAATTATCTCCTTTTAACAAGTGTGCCCTTGGCATTTGAGCTTTGTGAACTACTTTGCCTTGAGTATACCAATAAAATACTACCTTAAGCAAGTTTTCCATAGGAAAAATGCCTTTTATCCACTTAAAAACCACCACGATAGGATATTACATACATGCATGTGCCCTTTAAGAAAGATACTGGTGCACCATGCACCCTTAATATTTATGCACTCTTAAGCACCTTTGACCAAGTCAGCTATGAAGAAACTACCATAGAAAGTGTGCCCTAAATATTTGTGCAAATTGATCCACATTAAAGTCACATCTTATCTCCTAAAAAAATGTGCAAGTGGACCTCCTTTGACTAAGTCAAAGTATTTATAGGCCACTTCATAATGTGTACAAGGTGTGAACAAGCTCATGCAAAGGGCAAGTGGAACCTTCTAGAGGAACGCACCACGTATTGTCCTAAGAGAGTGTGCTTGTTGTTGCAAAATCTTGCACCTTGGTGCAAAGTCTTCTCCAATCAAGAAACTTGCATAAGATAGGGTTGTCACCATTGTCATTTCAATGACTATTCCTATTCTATTTTAGTGGTTACAACCAACCACCACAAGGGAAGCTTCCTAGTAGGACTCAAGGGTTAAGTAACCCTAATATGCTTAAAGCTAAATACCCCCAAAGTCTCTTACAAACTATATCCAGCCACACTAACCTATAATGACTAGCGAAAGATGGATATTGAGTATAAAGCAAAGAAAAGGGTTCACAAAGCCTATGGGTCAATTCTAAGGCTATCTAGGCCAAGGGAGTCTCAAATAGGTTCTCAGATGTAATGTACCAAACTTAAAATATGCAAAATTTTCCCCCAAATTTCAAATCTTTCTCTGAAGGCTTTAGACAAAATAGTTAGCATACACCAATTCTGAAAAACAGTTTGCAAGTCAAATAAAATTATACAAAATAGAAGTGATAGAAGAGGCAAATATAGTTTTTATTAACTTGAAGAGGACCAATATTGTGTACATGAACTTGGAACTTGGAACAATGAACTCGGACTCATGAGTATTTTGTTTATGAGATGATCTTGCACTGATGTAGTGAAGTCTTTTGCTACAGTGCTCGTCCCCGAAATAGATAACTCAGCTCCAAACTCAATCTTCTAGTGATTTGAGGAATTTTCCCACCAAGATACGAGTTACAACTCACTGATCTTAGCCTTCCAGGCTTTTAAAGGAAAACTCAACCGAATGGAAAAGTACTTGTCCCCTGAAATGTTACGTTCTCAATCCAAAATATGGATTTTACCTTTAAGAAATAAGCTCTTGACCTCTTCAGGAAATTGTTGCACGCTTTTTGTCAAAGTTCCAAGGAAGAAAATTTGCCAAAGTTTTTTCAAATGATTGGATTATCAGTCAGTAATTTATTGAGTCTTTGTAAACCCATTCTGCAAATTTATCATGTAAATGATGCTAGTAAGACCATGTGTGTATGTAATAACTTAGTTAAACCTATTAATTTGGTGAAAATTTCATCCTAGGAGGTTTTTCGTTTCACTGATTCATCCGTGTTTCCAAACATAGATGGTCGGCAAAGTTTTTCCCTCCAACCTCACCCCAAAGCTAGGGTGGAATTCTTTGTCAAAGTCTTAGGTGAGTCGTAGTGTTCTAGTCGAGTCTTATGTAAAAGTGTTTTGGGAATAATTTAAGCTAATTAGCTAAATTATTTTATTACAAATCACTTGGTCTACTAGATCATATTGTGTCACAGAATTGGGTATGTAATTTGAGGGTCTAAGCTGAATGGGTATTCCCCCTTTGAAAGTTGAATTATAAAAATCTAATGTGAAAAATATTTTAGTACATGGTCCCTCATACTTAGACATGATGGCTAAAATTTAAGAGGGTGGAAAAAAATATTAATCCCCTCAAGTGTCAATTAATTAAATTTTCTGGCAAACATAAATTAAAATCCTAAGCCAAAAATTTAATTAATTAGAGTCAAAATTAAATGTCTAGAGAAATTAAATTGTTCAAGTGGAAAAATTCGTGGGTATCAACTTTCAAAGAAATTAATTTTTGGAGGCCCCCCAACAAGGGAATATTGGAAATTTCAAGAAAAATTGGACCCTTGTGTTATCACTATAAACTTTGTTTTTTAAAAAGGTTTTTTCAGAAAATACTGATAGTTTCTGGGTCAGCTCTTTTAATGTAATAAACAGGGAAATTAGTGATCCGATATGGTCTGCTGAAGAAATTCGCTAACAACAGGCTCATCAACAATTTTCATTTTGATTGACAGACCAACTGTTAGCGCCAAAACCAAATTTTAAATTTAAAAGGTTATGACTACACTGACCACGTCAACATCAACGATATCATTAAAACGTGCCTCTATCCGGTTCGACGGGGTAGAAAGTACTAGTTAATGATTTTTCTCCGCCGCTATGAGTGAAATGTCATTAAAATGATTTAACCATATGATACGAACTCCATTCGTATTCATCACCTCAAACAATGTAATCATTCACTTACCAACCTTAATATTTCATTTCGCATGTCAAGTTATTTTACCATGCCCCATCAGTAAATTTGTTTTTTGTTAGTTCGGGGTTAATTACACTTGGCATTGAATCCATTTTACTCAGAGATTCAGGATCGAATCCCGGGAAGACCACATAACGTGATGGGAAAAGGAGGCAAAGAAAATCATTCTGAGCCCAAAGCACCGAATTTGTTGGACATATACCCAATATATAACAACTGTTTTAGCAAGCCGGTTCGAGTGAGTTTTTCCAATGCTATACCGACTACCACGATGTAGTGGCTCAGTCTTTTGCTCAGGGGTTTGATGGAAATTGCGTGGAGGTTGGAGGTCTGTCCTTTTTAGTTACAAAGCAGTGAATTGCGGAGGCCATGACCTTACCAGCAGATGGAGACAAGATTTTTCATAGTCATGTGTCGGCAGGGATCGATGTCCCTTTCTTTTTCAAAGAGGAATTCAATGGTTAGCCATGGAGGGCCAAAATTCGGAAGGAATGGTTACATGACAAATGACATGTCCCTCTATGCCTCTGTTAGCAATATTTCTCCTGCGAAGGGAGGTTTAATCGGGTAAACCTCTACCAATTCTATTTCTTTGCACATCTAGTTGGTCAAATTAGAATCAATCCTTGTCTTTATCTACTAGAAAGCATTAGCCTCATGGCAGCTAGGTTTAGGGCTCGAACAAACCCCTCCTCTCATTTCATATATCACAAAGCCCTGATAAAACTCCTAATCGAAAACCAACTAGCCAAGGCAAAAAAGACTTGGAGCCATTTCCTTTTTTGGGGAGGTTTTCAACATCAACCCCTTAAAAGACGAAGACGCAGACCAAAAATTGCTAAAAAGGGGAAAAATACCAAAGGGCAAGCCCCTATTGAGCCAACTCCCAACTAAGAAAACATAGAGGTTCCATCTACATCCTCTGGCCCTAAAATCCCCAAAGTCTAGCAGAGAAAAAGTTCCAGGCTCAGTCGTGTATCCCCTGTAAACCTACCTACTGATATCAACTCTCCCCAAGTTGTGATTCAACCTATTGAAGCCTCCCCTGCAGACATAGCTAAACCATAAGTTATTAAAGGCAAAGGAGTAGAGATTGAGACCAAGAGGAGGAAACGCTATTTGAGGTTTTTAAGGGTGGCAAAAGACCCCATACAAGGCCAACAAACAAATTAAGGCACAAAATTAAACTTAGAAATAACCCAGAGTTGGCCAAAGAAGTGATTGATGTTGACAATATGCTACTGAAGGACCTCATCATCAATAGGAAGAAGGCTACATGCTCTAAGAAGGGCAGAGACAAAGGAATTGTGAAGAAGGGTCCTATGGAGACTAGGCAGAGAAAAAACAAAGGCTAGAGAAGGTGTATGTACTTCTCAGGGTAGCTAGTACCCTCAGCTAGGAGGCTTGGGGGAGTAAATTTGAAATTTTGCCTATCTATTTCATAAAACAAGGGTTTTTATTTTATTGCGGACAGTCGGCCTAATAGTTTTTTGCATACAGCGGAATAGTCAAGAAGCTGACATTCCCATCGTTAGCATTTTTGGTGAAGTTGATAGGTTCACTGTATGTTATTTTGAAACAAAACTATGTATCTGTTGATAGAAGATGATACAGGGATGAAAACTGACATTCAGTCTGTGATTTTCGATCAAACAGGGAGCGCTGACATCTTCGTTGTCAACGAAATTCAAATGGGAAGAAAAAAATGCTGTCAGTCAGCCAGTCAGTCAACGAAAACTACAATTCAGAAAACCAATGAAGTTGACAGTGATGATATCAACCATTTTCACCAGGAAGTCCGAATGAAAGAAAGGATAAACAAAAAGGCAGTTTTGTTGGAAACTTGATCCTGTTTTGTAGAGGGACCTGTTTTGCCAACTAAGATGATGTGCTATCAATTAGGGACCTGTTTCTATTTCCGACGAAGACAGTTTGAGAGATATTTCACTTGACCTACATATCAACATATTTTCCACTAGCTATTTTTAGGAAAAACTAAATATATTTAAGTTTATATTTACATGCATGAACTGGAAGATTTTTAGATATTTTAGATTATTGTAATAAATATGAAGAATATTATTTTGCATTCAGTTGATGTAAGGTCTATAAAGACAGTTTATGAAGAATGAAGAAGGGTTGGACTTTAATGAAAACATTTTGCATTCTAGTGTATTTCAACAGTCTTAAATATATTACAATTTTTGATGAGCATTTTATAGGAAACTCATGTGTTGTAGTTCCCTATCAGTTTCCTCTTTGTTATAAAAACTTTCTTTCATGTCTGAAAATGTTAGTATCTGAGATTGGGATGCATTGATGCTCCTTTCTTGTATGTATCAACCATTAGTATTTGTTACCTCAATTAGCTATAAACTTTGTCTCATTTCAGTTCTTTTCTTCTAAATTCTCAATTTGTCAAAGGATTTGCTGCTATCATGCTTTTTATAGCTTGCTCATTGGATATGTAGCTTTACTTGTTAAAACTGACTCCATGCCCAATGGTGTGTTTTGTAAACAACCCAATCAATTCTATCCTATAAACTAAATTTGGCCATAGAACTCAATTGCGAAACCTACTACTACATTGACCTAGAGTAGTTGAGTTTTAGGAAGAGATCCCTCTTTGGGTTGAAGGGCCAACTTTCAACCTAAAAGAGGTTTGAGGTTACCTTAGGGTTTTTCTTGCAGCTAAGGTTTTTCCTAAGTGATAACACCTTGGACCTTGGTGGTTAAGTCAAAGTCAAGTTTTTTAGGAAATTAGCTCAAAATAAATAATTTTGAGCTAATAAAAAAGGGATTTAATGAGAAATTCGAAAATTCCTCAAAATAAATATTTTCAATGGTTAAGATTAAAGGATCATCAAGGTTTTATCAACAACCATGATTATTTTGACAAGGATCAAGCCAACTAGCCATTATTTTTCCACTTGGAGGATTTATCTATATATAGAGAGTCATTTTGAGTCTCAAGCCATCTGATGTTTGGCTAAGAAATTGTTGCAAAAGAATTGATGTAACACTAGAGTCCCCTTGGGAACGTTTATTTGAATCATAATAAAGACTTTGGGGTATAATTCATGGTTTTCAGTGTTCATTAATTTGTGGTATGTGCTTGGTACGAGCTTTCCTATATTGTGCTTATTAATTTTAAAATTTGTTTTTCATTAGATGGGGATAGAATCATTCTATTAATAGATTCCGGGTTTATCTTAGATGATATGATTCGCCATATGTCTAACAAATTATTTGAGAAAAATATATCGTGTTTGCAAGTTCCCCAGTCCTTGGTCTCCAAGTTCACAAACTGTGGGCATGAACCGACCTTGTCTGGACTTCCAGAGATTTAATATGATTGATCTAACTTTGCTAAGGTTATAGTGTGCATTATGTTTTCCAAAGTATTATTAGCCATTTGTCAAAGAAAAACTTCAAAAAATATTATTTCTCAGAATTTATTTTAAAACCCTTATATATTTGTAAATTTTGAAAATAATTTGTAAATTAATTTTGCTAATTTGGGTTTTGGGGTTTTGTATATATTTGGGGTTTTGGGTATTTGTAAATCTATTTGTGTAGGTGAGAGAAAGTGGAGAAAGCTGGAATACAGCTAGATCTAGGCCCTTGAGGGTAAGGTATAGTCTCTAATTTTTTTGGCAGGGCCAACCATTGAAGAAATTGAGCCAAATTGCAGATTTGAAGGAGATAAATTTTTCTGAAAGTCGAGGTTTCATTTTTCAATACTCTCGGGCCCAAATCCGGTCTCTCCAACGCTAGCGTTGGCCTCTATCCCCTTTGCGTCAGCGTTAAAGCCCTCTGTGTCAGCATTTTTAGGCCTTTTAGGGCAAGCCGTAAGCCCTAGAGGCCTCGACCTCCCTCCCTAGCCCCAATGTTAGGGGTTTTAGGCCTTCTAAGGCCTAGCTGTGGGCTCTAGGCCACTCGGCTTCCCTCCTAAGACCTAGACACCCAATGAGACATCTTAGCGATCTCATCAGAGACTAACCAGTGGATAACTATACTAGGGCATACCATATAGATTTTCTATGGCAACAGCAAAGGGAAACCAAAGATAGGAGTCCCATCATATCATCTCATTTCCAAGCATGCATAACATGAATTCTCTCTATTAATAAGCTTGGAAAAGAAGTCGCAATGGAATCAAAGACATGAAAAATCGAAGCATGCATTACATCATTTTTAGTATACGGCTGAACACAAAGAAACAAGTATGCATAAAAGGTTTTGATATTGGCAAAGCAAGGAGCAACAACCTAGACATCATCTCATTACCAACCCTGCTGCCATCACAGATTTGATATCACGAGCATGCAGAATAGGTTTTATCTCTATGAATGCTCGAATTTGGAAGGGCTAAATTCAATATCAAATTATCTCCCCAAAAGAACATGTTCACTATAATACAGAACATACTGCTGCGTTAACCATTTCTGAAATTTTTAGGACTGAATACTTGGTGGTTTTTGCAAGAAAAAATTGCTCAAATTAGTGTTTTCAGGTGCAAAATCATTGGAGAAATTTTTGGCGACTTGGGCAAGTTCATCTTCAAGGCCTTGGGCCTAGGGTTTGCTCTCTTAACCCTAAATTTATCTCTGTTTTGTTACAGCTGTAAATTCTGATTCATAACAGTGATAGAAGCGCCCTAAAAAACACATCTAATTGGTCAAGATACTTTAAAATTGCAAAATAATTTTTTCATAAATTTTTGGCCACCTGGGCTTTGCAAATCTAGCCTAGATCTACATTTTTACTTGCTGGAAATCACTGCATAATTGAGTACATCAGATTTGATATTTTCTGAATATCACATCTTAAAGGGCTCAAAAAACTAAATTTTCATTTCGGGAAAAAATGTTCTAAATTTTGGCAACTTGAGCATTGATTATTAAGCATAGATCTAGCTGTTTTAGGGGCTGGAATATTTCTGCATTACTAAATATATCATTGAATATTGCATCACAAGGAGCTAAAATTCACAAATTTTCATTGGCAAGTCAATGGATTACATTCCGGTCATCTTATGGTTCGTGTGTTTGGCAATTTCATGGTTCAAAAGTGAATACTTACTGCTGTCATAAATTCCTTACAGCTGTCATATCATTCACTTATTGCTCATTAAAGGGCCAATGGAGCTTAAATTGCATAAGTGCTTTCATAGTTTTACATTTTATTGTTCCTTGTTGTTAGTATTGATATTGTGGAAGTAGCTAACATTGTGTTTTCCTTGTGAGTTTATATGCTATAAGGTTCATACTTCACATCTAATAAGTTCACTCACTAAAACACTCTAATCATAACTTTCCTTGGTCTTGAGTATCTTTGGGCATTTGAAATCTAATTGGCATTGTGATATTAACATAAGATCATAATTGGAGAATCTTGAGGAATTGTGATTGGCATTTTGTGTCATTGGTTAATTAATAAGTGGATAAGTGCTTCAAGTTCCTTAATTGTTGTCATTATCTAACAGCATTATCATTGGCATCTATCTTATCTCGAGTAATGGTTATTGACATCTCATTGGCTAATTATTGAATAGAAGATCTCTTGTCTATTGTTGGCACTTGTATCATTGATCAATTGTTCTTGTTTAAGATTGTGTTTCAATACATTGTTAAGTACTCTTGCCATAAATTAATCAACATTAAGTACTTAAATTATATAAACAATCTTAAACTAAGACTCACTCATAATCTCGCCTTTCATCCTAAGTGTAGTTGCATTAATAACTTACTTCCAAGAATAAGCTTGGTTGATAGACTCCTAGGACAACCCTCTCTCATCTAGCTTGAGGGATTCAACCCTTCTTAGTGGTTAACGCAGTGACCTTGTAGTCGTTAGAGCCACAGTCTCTGCAACGTCAGAGGCACTGGGTGGTTGGAACAAAGGCGGAGGTATCATTAATCAAGCCTTAGTTTGCTTCTTGTTGGCTTCCATCTCACAACCTACTATGAGGATTGTTTCTCAAAACAGTTAAGGGAAAGGTTCCATCTAGATTAGGCATATAATCGAAAATTAACCAAGATCCTTGCATCACACTTAGATCTTAGGAGTTGCATCTCGTATAGGTTAGTCAATCATATAAGCAACAATTTTCCATCCAGTTACTTGGTCATAATTTACAATAAGAAAGAACTTTTGACTCCATAAGGCACTGGTCTCAATTCTAAATCTAATCAAATCCTTAATCTTGCTAAATTTTTACCGAGTAGCTAGGCCACTCAACTGTGTTTCCCAAGCAAGTTGGTTCCCAACTTGCTTTCCATCATCTCACTTCCATAGGGACTACCCCCCATAACCTGCTGTTGGGAGACAACTAGAACAAAGTGGGCGGGGATCAGAGTGACAACTCCCACCCTAAGCCGTTGTCACAGTGCCTATACAATTCGAGCGACAATAGGAACAAAGGGTCAATCTACAAGGAAGTAATAAGTGTGGCCTCCCAAACTTGTCCACCCTTGGCACTGATCTTCACTAAATTCAGTCTTCTACATATTAGGAAATTGGCCCTCTATTACATCAATGATGAGGCCACCATAAAGTAATGTTTTTGTCTCCAATGATGAAGTTTCCTATAGTAAATCAACCTCCCAATAATTCTAAGATAACAAGGAAATATGGTGCCTACTTCGATCTCCTAGAATAATGGAACTTGACCTTCCTTTCAAGATAATAATCCGGCCTTTGAAATGTTGATTCAGCATTGTAGATTCAACCCTCTTGATGGGGATAATTTGGCCATTTGATAAAAAAGGATTCGACCTCTTGTATAATCAAACACGGTCTCTAATTCGATAGTCAATTCAACTTCCAATATGACAATTCTGCCCTCTATCAGTGGATGATATCAACCTCACAATTCTAGGTTCGATCATCGCTGAATATGTTGAATCTCGACCCTTAAAACTTAGCAAAATCAAAGTCATCCTCCTAGGTTATGGAGAACTCGACCTTCAAAGAGTAGCCTGGTCCCCTGATAAATCGTCAACAATTCAACTTCACTTGCAAAAGAATTCAACCTCAAATCTAAAGATGGAATTCGACCCTCCTTATCAAACAAACTCAACCTCCTTAGGAGATATGAATTCATCCTCCTACAAGAAAATAAAATATGCTCCTTGGTACTGAAGATTGCCTGCAACCAAAACTTGATTAGATCATCAAAATAATCTCCTGAGATAATCCAACGAGGGTGGCAATAATGTCCACAAAAATTGGATGGCATCTAGCTAGGGTGGCAATGAAATTCCACTAAAACTACTGTGAGGATGTCGCTTGAAACCCTCGATGTTGAAACTTGCTTGAGCTCAAATCCAAATGATAATGAGAAATCAAAAGATAGAATGAATGAGGAATGGCCATCATCCTCTATTTATAAGTTTCTTCCGAGTTTTCTCTAAGCTTCTAGAACTCACTTTATTATTATTCTATTGATGAAGCCATTTTTCTTCTAAGTCAAAATGTTGTTGGTAAGTGCCAACCAAGCCAAGAAATTGATTAGTTCTAGCAAGAAGTATGTTTTATCGTCTTTGTTAGGGTCCCACCCTAACCCCCTTATCTATGTAATGGGACCACGTCATAGTCAAGAGTCAATAAAACCCATATTAATAATTGTAATTGGTTAATCCGCAATTAATAACGGAACCATAGTTAGTTGCAAATGGGTCGTAGTATTAGATAGATGGTATTAGTAATATGCGGTATTGGCCCGTGGTATTGCACGTAGGAGTTATATATAAAGGATAGAAACTCCCTGTGAGGAGCATTGTGTCTTATTTGTAATCGAGCTCTGCTCTATTGGAGGTTGCCCCCTCGAAGAGGCAAGTGAACATTACTCTCTGAATAATAAAATCATTGCTATTCTGTGTTCTGGGTATCTTTTCTCGCATATTCTGTGTTCTGGGTCTCTTTTCTTCGCATATTCTGTATTTGGGTATCATTTGGAGGTTAAGAGCATAACAAGTGGTATCAGAGCACTTTCCAGGGCCGGTGGGATCTCCATTTCGTAGCA
>APFE030039166.1:88115-104489 GCA_000404065.3 Pinus taeda | reverse complement strand
ATTTTTTATAAAGTTAAAATCTAATTTAAAAGTGACTTTAAGTGATAAAGTTACTAAAGTCTAATTTTAAAGTGACTTTAAAAAAGTTAATGTAAAATTAGAAAGGAAAAGTGACTTTGGAAATAATGACTAAGTGGGTCTTTATTAAAGTGGGGTGAATTAAAAAAATAGAAAGTGAGATTTAAATGTGCATTTAATCTCAGCCATTGATCTAAATCTATTTCAGCCATTGGATTTAGAGATCACCTAAAAGTCACTTGGATCACCCAAATGTCATATTAAAGGAGGAAAAGATCATTCATTCTTTCATGAGCAGATTGGGAGAAGGAGAGCAAGAGAGCAAGGGAGATTTCTAGACAAGAAGGAGAAAGAGGCAGCAGTTTGGCACACATACCAGGCATCTCTTCAGCAAATTAGAACAACAGAAAGAACAAGCAATACAACTGAAAGAACCAGCAATAAAAGGCAGATTTTTTGAGCAAACAGCAAAAGGCAGATTTGTTTTTGCACAGAAATCGAGGCAGCTGATTTTCTGCACAAAAATCGAGGTCCATACAGCCTATCCGTACTGACCGTATAGCATGTCCGTACCATACGTAAATCCATTTGTACCATCTGTACGGCTATTTGTACCGTCCGTACAGTTGCCGTGCAGCATTGTGTTGCTGTTTGGAAATTTCTGGTGGGTTGTGAGGCTCAGAAATCGAGATAAGTTGGAAATTTGTTTGCTGATTTTTGTTGATTTTTGATCAAATTTCTCACTGTAAAAAGGCATTTTCCAGAGATAAAGAAGAGCTCTCAAATTGGTTTTCTCCAAGAGTTGTAAGGGATTTTTCTAGGGTCACGTTGACCAAAAATATCAGTGTTTTAATGTGTTTAAATGGTTGTTTATTACTGTTGATTTTTATTTCTGCAATTTCCAGCATTCTGTAAATTTTCCAGAATTTGTGTTTTCAGCAAATTTATTTTTTCCAGCTTGTTGAATGTATGTTTATGGGAAAGGGAATTTAACTACATGTGAGAAATAAGGAGAAATTGAAAACCGGGGTGGAAAAACAAAATTTTTTACAATACCATGGACCAAAAACCATCGCGTCCAATACCATGGACCGAAAACCATCGCGTCCAAAAACATGTATGAAAAACATGCACAAAACCATAGGTGGGGTTATGGGTACACCTCAAACCCCTTGTTACCCCCTCCCCCCCGGCTACATAATCAGTGCAATGAAAGGGGGCTTTGCCCCCCCTCTAACCCCTCGGTTAACTACGTGGGCTAGTTGTGGAAGGAATATAACACAACCCAACAATTTGACATAACTCTTTCTTAAAGAATCCAATCTTGTTCATCCTTATGGGGTTGGTTATAGGACTCATATAGTTATCATAGGAAGGTAATTCAGAACTTGGTGATTATAAATTACAGTTACAATCGTTTCAAGATCGAGCTCTTAAAAGTAAGAAAAATGTGTGTATTTTTTGTTAAAAATTGCATAACTTTTGTTTTAAAAATCAGTTTGAAGTGATACAAAGGGCATAGTGAAGCACATATATCATTTTTTGATTTCAATATGCCCCAGTCTAAAAGCATGGAAACACCTAGTAAGAAACGAGAAAGATCTACTAGGATGCATGAAGAAGATGAAGAAATTCAACATGATTATGAGACCAAGTGCAACAAATTTCTCTCTCACAAAGAGTAACCAAAAATGAAATGGAAGCTAAGATAAATGGTTTGCAGAGTAGCTTAAAATCATAAATGGAAGGTTTGAAGGATGGAATAGAAGAAAAACTTAAAGGAAACATGGAATATTTGAATAATGGTTTAAAATAAAACATGGAAGGTTTGAAGGAAGATTTGACAAAGTTGCTACAAGAAATGCTTCGTAATTGCAAAAAGATATTATATGAAACTCATGATGAGAACAAAAGAAATGTTAATCATGATTTTATAGACTCTAACATTGGGTTTAAGACCCACCATATTGCAAATATTGATATGAGGAAGTTTGATGACAAGGATCTGATAACATGGATACTACAAATGGAGAAATATTTCTATCTTCATAATGGGCAGCACACACAAAAGGTATGCATTGAAACTCTATATTGAGAACCCAATCAATTTTATGTTATCGATGACTTTGTTCTCATAAACCGCTTGTCAATTAGTCAATTTTTATAGAGGAAATGATATCACATTATCAGGATACAAAGAGCAACACCTTCTTTAGCTAATTGATCAATATCAAACAAAAGGGTTGACTGGTGGAGCACATTTAGGACTTCCAAAAATTGAATATAAGGGTAAATGATATTAGATATGAGCATAGGATTTATCTCTTCATAGAGAGTTCAAAGGATAACATCGAACATGAGGTTCGCCTCTGGGAACCTGATTCGTTGGAGAAGGCATTCACGTTGGCAAGAAAGATTGAAAGCAAAATTATGGCAACAAGGAAGCCTACCACTCACAACTATAAATATGGAAGTGTTGTTTCTCCTAGCCTTCCGCAAACTACAAGGTTGACACCACAAAAATTGGAAGAAAAAAGGGAAAACGTGCATTGTTACAGTTGTGATGGAAAATACACTAAAGGTCATAAGTTTGCTGAGAGGAAATTAATTTACTTAGATTTTGAAGAGGAGAAAGAAAAGGAACAAGTAACGTCAAAGTAAGAGGTTATACACCAATAACCAACCTCAGAGAAAGAAGAAATGAATTTGACCATATATTGTAATGCATTGGTAGGAATTAGCACTCCTCAAACCCTCAAAATAGAATGACATATAAAGAATAAAAAGGTAATAGTTTTGATTGATTCAAGTGTTTAGGGATAAATTCCCCTACGGTCTTGGGTTCATACCCTAGCAAATTAGGGGTTATCTACAAAGATAAGAAAACAGTCCACATAGCCATGATGCTAATATAAACAAACTACACAAAGAGAGGTGCACTTGGAGGTCCTTAGTTTGGGAAGATCCAGCCAGGATCCAAACCCTCTTGGAGTTCCTTTCGATCCTTCAACTTGCAAAACAATCAATTCCAGAAAGCATAGTAGTATATTGAGCAAGCATAAGAAAGAAATCATCTTCATAGCACGTTGAAAGGTAGTTAGTTATACAATTAAAACAACCATTCATATGTGAATCATAACATTGATATCATAAACATGAAGAAGATTTATATCAGGAACAAGACAAGTGTTTCTTTCATTATTAGATAACTAAAGTACAGAAAGGAATGATTTCACCTGAGTCTTCCTTTCTCAGGCTCCAAGTGGAACCATCCTCTAGATTCGTGCAGTCTCAAGGCTTCAACAAACTCCTTCCATGACTCACTCCAAGATATCTCAAGTAGTGGAAAGACATCATAACTCAAGGAAACAAGGGTTTTCTATAATGGGAAAAATGTTGGAAGCACAAGGATCTTCGAAACTGGTCAGAGATAATCTTAGCAAAGTGATTTTTCTCTCTATTCTCTCTCTCTTAGGCCTTCCCATTGAAGCTATTTTATACTTCTCCCAAATTAGTTTCTTAGTTGGGAATTCGTTGGGAACAGTTGGGCCACGGGCACTAAGAGGTAATCAAAAGGTAAAACCCATGATCTCCACCCAAAATTAAGGAGATTTCTTTTTTTTAAGTGTTTTAAGACATATACATGGGTTGCATATACACAGACCTGCGTACACATGCATTTAGCTTAGGGCAATCTCGCGTATAGGGATAAAACACTGTTTTTAAAGTATTTGGACTAGGTTTGCAAGGAGGGGTTGCCATAGGTCATGAGTGCAGCATCACAAACATCAAGAGTGTGATTTGGAGCTATAATAAATGCCCTCTAATATATGAGGTCAGAAGCGGTGCATGATGGCTGAAATGTATTAAGTAAGTACATGGAAAGTAAACCTAGCAAAAACTGAGAAGGACTTCACTAGAGTTTAGCCTTGCAAGACAGAAAAAGAGATCAGAAAGAAACACTATCTGAGGTAGGCATACCCATGCTTAGAGAATGTAAAGCATGTCCACATATCAAGTACAAGTGGGTCCTCTATGCATACAAGTATAAAATACTGGAAAATACATAATGGATCATCTGATCATGATCGAACAAGTACATGTTTAAATATTACATATAAGAATGTCAATGGTGCTAAAGGATGAAGCGAGTCATTGATATCAAAGACTGATGCTACAAGTACCAAATGTACATGATAGAGTAAAATGGTATTACACTGCAAACTTAGGTGCCAGCATATAGAATGCTGCCATAAATGACTGCATCATATAAGGTGAAGTGGTATCAACTAGCAGCAACAGGAGCAACTGTCAAGTGAACCAATGAATGTTGATGCAATCTGAGGTCTTCACCGACCATCGTGGTACATTTCTACACTATGGTAACGAATGATATAAAGATTTGAGAAATTGTTTGATTACCGATCATTGATGTATACTGTTAACAAACGTGAGACTACTCACCGATAATGATAATGAGCATCAAGGTACCTAGTACAATCAAGTGTGAATAGATGAGCTAGAGTCGAACACCTGTAAGAATCTATCAATTAGGAGACAATGATGGTTTCCCACTGTCGATAGTGAAGGATTTTCCACTAATGACTACAAACCCCAAGGTACTGCCAAATGGACTCTAGATCCTTTCCCCAGAGCAATGAGTCGTAGTCGATAGGGAAAGATCTGGTAAGAGGAAGGCATTAAGGCATCCTTCGTCAATCTAGTGCGAATGTAACTCGTAGGCCAATAATGTGGAAGGAATCAAAAAAAGAAAGATGTAGTAACTTGATCAAAGCACGTTTCCGGCATACACAAGATGTGGCTAGCACACAACAGAAACCCTCTGAACTAACCAATAATGAAAGCTGACATAGAGGCGAGGTATCCACCAATAAGGTCAAATGGAAACCAAGGTATTACACGAATCCCAATGTGTGATAGTCTAAGCTGATGTCGAACACAAGGGAAAGCACTCAGTCAAAGACCCATGATACTGATTGATGTTGAGCACAAGGTAACATATCAATAATGAAAATAGGGCCAGGGTGCATCTCTAAGCCTATCCTCAGAGCAAGATGTCGTCATCGATAAGGAAAAGACCTGCCAACAAGAAGTCAATGTAGACCTTCTCAAACCGGCACGAGTAAAGGACCAATATAGCTGATGTGATGATAGACAAGACACTAACACCCAGGGATGGCCGACTGAAAAATGAGTCAAGAGACATTGCAGAGAGGCCGACTCAAGCTAAATTCCCTTGAACAAAAGAATGACTCAATGTGACTATGTGGCAACATATGATGACTATATAAGTTCATCATGCAGGATGCATGAACAAACCCTCCATATGATTGGAAGAGATAACCAATTTGGGGAGAACTGACTCAATAACAAGGTTAAGGCATACCTAAGTCAAACTAAATCTCACCCAAACGGAGGAGTCTTTGTTTTGAGTGCTTCGTTCAAGGGTGACAGGACTCACTCTAGCTGCCAACAATAAGTGGAAATATTGTCCCGTTCTTGCTCTTTTTGAAATATATAAATTTTTTGTCTTTTTCTTTAAGTTGGAAAAAGAATAAAAGAATGTTATAGTGCAATGGAAGGAACGAGTGTCAGTGAAACAGATGATCTAGTTCCTAGGGTTGGAACAATCCTATGCTCAATGAAGGGAGGCGAAAATTGGTCAAAGACACTCAAAGGTGTGTTCCTTCCATGGATCAAGGTGTGTCAAGTTGCAGCAGTCAAGGGCATGCAAGTTTGATTTTGAAGTCATCATGGTCAAAAGTTAGCTTAAACATGAGTCCAAGTGAAGCCGGCTCAAGGCCAAAAGGTGCAAATAGTCAAAATTTAATGCAGTAGTACATCTCACACAAAGGAGCCTCTATGGTATAAGACTATAATGAAGCGAAGAAACAAATAGGAATGAGTCTTCATCATATAAGTCATGGAGGTACTACAGAGGACTCTTGAGCCTGCTTAGATCGAAGCATCATGGGCAACAAATGTCAGCGAGGTGCTAACTATGATGCCCATGAAAAGGATGGCTCTACCATCGTGTCATGATTTAAAAATCGGTGAGTGAAGATGGTTTAAAAACCGTAACACGATGGGATCAACCCTATGGCAAGTGCATCGAAAAACGAAGGCTAGAATGCATAATGCAACGAAAAATGGTTTCCCTAACCTATATGCCAGTAAGAAAATGTTGCCTACCATGATGGATCAGTAGTCGTGGAACTATCTTGAAACTACCGAAAAAGTGTCCAAGATGTCCTGAAAATCAAACCATTCTTGACATTCCAAGCTCCCAAGTTAAAATTTACATGAGACAAAAAAAAATCAACTTTTGAAAAAATTTTACATTTTCAAAGCCTATAAAATAGTTTTTGGACTCACCATTTTCACCATTTGATTTGAGAGCGAAGGAGTGGAGAAAAATGAGAAAACTTTACCATATGCCAAATTCAACCATTCAAATCCTCCCAAAATCACCAGGTAACCCTTAAAATTATCTTGTATTTAGTTGTGACTGGTTTTAGAATTTTTAATTCAAGTTTCATCGCTGAATTATTGCCAAAAATTTTGTCACGGCACATACGCAATTTGGCTATGAGCAACCCGCGTATACGTTGGCCTTAGAAGTGACTGTGTATGAAACGACCTCGCGTATACGCCGCAAAAACTTCAAAACAAAAATCTAACGGTCATTTTTTTTTTTCTTCAGGATGCTAGTCACTCGGAAAGAAAAAGAGAAGAAAAAGAGCATGCCTTAGTGGATGATGAGGTCATGAACAATCCTAATGCCCTGGACACCTTAAGAGGATGCGGTTTGCTAAAGTTATTTAAAATGCCAAAATATGAAACCAAACACTTGCCTGCTCGAAATGTTCATTCACTACTGGAGCATCGAGGATGACTCATTTATGATTGATCAGATGCCACTCAAGATAGAGGTTGAAGACATTTATTTCATCACAGGCCTTTCCCAAAGGGGAGAGGTGGTACATTCCATAGGTAGATCAGAAGGCAGTCTGTCGATCCAGGACTACATACATATATAGTGCCCAGGACATCTAGAAAAGGTTGGAATTCAAATTACAATCAAGCATGTGGAGATTTTAGCACTGAGGATCATCGTATTCACTATAGGTAGAGTGAATGGATTAGCTTGCTTGCACCAGGCTTCACAGCTAGCCATGAGCTTGGTGGTAGACTATCTCATCACTGTGTTTGACTAGTGTACTCCTCTTCTTACCAACCTGAAGAGCCAGCTTACTTCTATCAACAACGGGCAGACCAATAACTTTGGATATGGAACCATTTTGTGCTCTTTCTTCTTTACAACACTCCGTCCTAGACTACTAGTTTCAATCAGCACCCCACGAGATCCACTGATGGGCAGGTGGGCTGATTTGATGAAACAACTAGGAGGTGGGGACATTCCACGGACTGCATTTGCCGATGACTTCTTCTCCTAGTGGGAGCAGTAGATAATTGCAATAGACGACTACCCTTATGCTGGGCTAGAATTCTGAGGAGATCTAGATCTAGCTTTACCCTCAACCGCAACATGGGGAGATATAAGTAAATGTTTTTCAATTTTACGATTTTTATGATTTTTTATAATTCTTCAAGTATAAAAATAAAATTTGAAAAACATTTTTGATAGGATTCAAATGACTAATATGATGATCATGTTCGAGATATTGGGCCAGTGCAACCAGATGGGTTCCCACGGCATGGATGTCGTGGCCGAGGTGCCAAAGAGGCAACTATGGAGATAGAGCGACTTCTACACATAGGTCAATGACACTTGGTGAGACTAACTCACCGAGTACTGATGGAGGTCGTAGAGGATCTCCCTATAGATATGCAGCGTCATGTGGTTGGCATGCCACAAGAATGGGTTCACACTCTTAGGCATGTGGCCAAAGCAGTAGTTGCCTACTTAGCTGCTCATCCTGAGCTAGCGCATTAGATGTATTGGACATGACTATGGGCATTTGATTCCCAATTTTTTTATATTATTTTGGACACACTTATGTACAATCGAGATATTTTATGATATATATATATATATATATATATTATATATATATATATATATATACTGTTTGACTTTTTGATGCTTTATTTTATTGTGATGAATGATTGATGTGCCAGATTAATGCTTGATTAACGATAGAATCAACTAACCAATTATGAGATCTTGGAATGTGCAAATAATTAATGTAAGTAAATGATCTTTGCAACAACCTCACCCTTAAATACTAGCTATATAAACATGGATCCCTTACCCAATAGACATTATTCAATTGTGACACTATCAATTGTGAATCAAGATAAACTACCAACGAATCAATTTCATAAGAAATTTCTTCGGATAGTAAATTAATGACGGCATTATAATCAACCATATTATTTGAAGCAGGATCAGTCCATACTCCCCTTGACACCATCAACTGACCAGTTGGATAGTAGAGTACCCAAGCTGCAAAAGTGAGGTTCCGAGTGTGCCGACTAGCACCATCGGCGAATCCAAAATAGACAAAGTCAACCATCAACACCTGTCACAGTAGACCAAAAGGGTCGATATCAAAAAAATCCCGATAAGATATGTTTGTACAAAGAATCCATTTCCTAGTTGCTACTTAAGCAAAGTACTTCTTTAGGTAGAGCCCGTTCTGGGGCTCTGCCAACTTGTTTCCTTCAAAATAGATTAACTCATACGCCCCTTTTTCTAAAACTCATTTAATTATGAAGGGACCATACCACATAGGCATCCTTATCTTGGTCTTAGACCAAGACAAGGTCACCTACAGAAAAGACTCGAGGATAGATAGCTTTATCGTATTGAGTTTTAACCTTTTCCTTATGAGCCTTGTTGATTATGACGGCATCTTTACGCTGCTCATAGAGATGTTCCAAATGAAGGAGGTGCTCTTCGAAACTAGAAGTCTTTGGTAGGAGCTCAATAGCTAACTTAAGAGATGGAATTTCACAGTCAATAGGAAAGATAGATTCCATCCCATAAACTAATTGAAAAGATGTAAAACCTGCAGTAGTCTTTATGGAGGCTTGGTATGCCCAAAGAGCCAGATACAACATAAGATGCCAATTGGACCGATTTTTGTCGATCGTCCTTTACATGATCGTCTTAAGGGTTTTTTTCACTACCTCGACTTGTCCATTGGTCTGAGGATAATAAGGAGATGAGTGTTCCTATCAGAAACCCAAATTTAAGAGCCAATTCGGATATTAGTTGGTTCTGGAAATGACTGCCATGGTCAGTGAAAATCTCTCTCAAGATACCAAACCTTGAGATAATCTGATTAAAAATGAACAATGCCGGTGTTTCACTATCATTTTTATAAGTGGGCATGGCCTTAGCCCACTTAATGAAGTAGTCTACGGCCATGATAATGTACTTGTGATTTGTTGCTGAAGGCAGATTATGAGTTGCAAAATCAATACCCCACTTAGTAAAAGGACTGACAGTGACAACGGGAAAAAGAGGACCTGGATGTGTACACATATTTCAAGTATAAACTTGGCAGGGGTGATAGTGTTTGACCGCTTCAACACAATATTTGAAGAGCAAAGGCCAAAAATAGCCAACACGCAAGATACGCTAGGTTGTAGCAAGCCCTGAAAGATGACTACCACAAGTTCCACTGTGGCAGTCTTTGAGCATTGAATCTACTTCCTCTAGGGTTAAACAGTGCCAAACGATTGAATCAACCCCTCGACAATATAATGTTTCACCAATGATAACATAATTTTTAGCCAAGTGATGTAATTTTCGGCGTTCATGCCTAGAGAAAGTAGAGGGAAACTTCAAAGTCTGGAGATAGACAATGATATCTCCATACCAAGGGTTGAGTGAAGAGATGAGGAATAAATGTTCGTCGGGAAAACTTTCCTCATAAATATTATCTTCTCCACAAGGCAGATCGGAAATTAACTCGGCAAAAACCATAGATTTCTTAGACTTGGTAGACAATAACTCAAGATCAAATTCTTGTAAAATGACTATCCATCGATTATATTTTCCCCCAATCACTCGCCTACTGAGGACAAATTTAAATGGATTGACCGCTGCTAAGACAAAAGTTTTGCGTAGCAAGATATAATGGCGGAGCCACTAGACAACATGGACAGCTACCAAGGCCAACTTCTCAATAGGAGAATAGAGAAGTTAAGGACCTATCAAGCCTCAGCTCAAATAATAAATCACATTCTCTGTGAGAGCATTGTCTTCCTCAATGAGAACCATACCTATGGTTGATTCTACTGTAGTGAGATATAACAGGAAATCCCTACCATAATCTGGTGGACTCAGAAGCGAAGCAGAGACTAATGCCTTTTCAAGGCATCGAACAACCACTGCGCAAAGTCATCCCATACATATGCAACTTCTTTCTATTGCAAACACATAAACCCTTTAGTGATCTCGACATAATTCACTATAAACTTTCTTAAGAAATTAGCCTTCCCTTGAAGACTTTGAAGTTACTGCATTGAGTACAGGGGAGGCAACTAAATTATTGCCTCTACTTTGAAGGTATCAACCCTAATCCCTTCATTTGACACAATGAACCCTAATAATTGACCAGATGTAACCATGAAAACGTACTTATTGGGATTCAACTGGATTTTGTAAAATCTACATCGCCCAAAAACCAATCGAAGGTGACTAGGGTGATCAATTCTCTTTCGAGAACGAGCAGCTAGATCATCCAAGTATGCCTCGATGATATGTTTAATGTCTTGGAAAGGATATGACATGGCCTACTGAAAGGTAGCTCCAACATTTTTGAGACCAAAAGGCATCTTTTTGTATGCAAAGGTACCCCAAGGACATATAAAAGTTATCTTATGTTGATCTTCCAGATGGATAGAGATCTGATTATAACCGGAAAAACCATCCATGAAGGAGAAAATCTCATTATCCACACACTCATCAATAATTTGATCAATAAATGGCATGGGGTAATTATCTTTGGGACAAGCTTTGTTTAGGTCCCTAAAGTCAATGCACACTCAGATTGTTCCTTGTTTTTTATCCATAGGGACTGGATTAGAAACCTAATCGGTAAGAGGAAAAGGGTATATGAAACCCACCTTGAGTAGCTTCTCTACTTCAACTTTAATGGCTGCTACTTTCCTAGGATTAACCAATCGAATCCTCTGACAAACTAGTTTGGCATTTTCATACGTCTTGATCTCATGTTGAACTATGGATGGATCAATGCCAAGCATTTCTTCATATGACCAAGCGAATACATCTCGAAATTCCATAAAAAGGTCAGTGTAAATTTGAATTTCTTCAGGGGAACATTCTGCTCCAATGAAGAGATTCTCGATCATGTTAGGGTTTGTTACCGGGAATAGTGTCCACTTAGAGCTGCTATTCCCACTAAGACTAGTAGCTATCTTAGAAACAAACAAATTAAAACTACTTTCATTTTCCTTTATGAAAAATAGAAAAGAGGGGAACAGAGGACACCAACCTTTGTCTTGTGCTTGGTTCCTTTCTCGGTTCCTCTCCTTCTCGATAGATCCTTGCCGCTCCTTCTTTGTCTACACAGCTTTAGAGAGCACTTGTGGAATCAAAGCAACATAATACTATCGAAGAGTAGAGATCTATATTCATAAACAGCACAGGACCAGATATGTATTAACCACACAAATGGATATACAATCAAACATACACAAATGTGGAGGAAATCTTGAATAGCTTTATTAATATCAAGAATAGCAAGAGGATTACAACCAATTGTTCTGACCCAGCATCATCCTCAAGCAAGAAAGCCCTTCTTCACCTCAAGTAAAGCTTAGATCACCCAACACTATGATATTACACCAGAAAACCAACATCAGTTCTCTACAAGATACAAAATTCCATCCTCTCGATCTTTGTGATGAGGGATCCATATATAGATTATTGTAGGGGGTGAGTAAGCTTCTGGGATTTTGATTAGTGTCTCTCTCTGATATTTCTTGATTCCACTTGGATATTGATGATCTCTTACTCATCCCTGGTCGAAATTAGAGAGGCAAGTGTCAGAGGGGAAGTTTCTGGAAGATTCTATGATCTTCCACCTCGCAAACTATCCCTTCCATTTTTCCATTCTTGCCCATCGCACCCTACAGAGGGGCCATCCAGTATGCATCACACCCTTTACACTGGGAAGGTGATATGCATTGCACCCTCTGCACTGGGCATTCAGTATGGTCTAGTTTTGACCATTTTTGAGCAATTTTTTGTGGAGAACTTCTGGGAGATGATGTAATCACCTGACCTTGTTCCTTTAGGTAGTGAAGAAACACTTTTAGGGACTTAAGAGCCCTCAGTTTATGGACATTTATGATTGGGGTGCAGTGCCCAAAAATGTCTATAACAGGGTTCCTAGAGATTTTTATAGATATCATTTTTGAAATCATCGACATATTACCTTTGACACGAAAGTGTGCTAGAGCCAAAGGGTTTGATACTGTACAAACATCCTAGTAAACAGCTCAGAGAACCTAGATTCTACTTCCTGCAATGGAGGAAGAAAATATGAACGATGGTGTAAGTCTTCCCAAGGTCGATCTACACCTATCATCACTTCTAGGATTACTTCTCTAAATGGTAAAACCGTATCTAAAAAGTCCATAGTGGATGTAGAACCAAGGGTCTAGGTCGGGGCCACATCACCATCTGACTCCTCCTTAGAGAAAGGAGTAGAATGGTTATCTATAGAGTTAACAATAGACTGATATCTAAGCTCTACTATAGACATAGGAAATGCCATTCCACTAGCTTTCCCTTCAACTAATGTGGTGTAGGTGAAGGCAAGGTCCAAGGGTCTAAAAAATAATGAGTTCGGAAGAACTCTTCCTGTGAAGACTCCTTGGATGATGAAATGAAATTGATTCTAGTGATAAGAGAAGGAAAATCAAAGGTACCCATCAATGAAGAATACATCCCAACTCCTAGATTCTTAGTAGGTGGGCATGGGTTATCCTCTAAAGGAACAGTAGAATCTGAAGTTGCCCTCAGATCAACTAGAGAATAATCCAATTGATCAACCTTAAAAATTTTGCCCTCATGAGGAAAGAAAATGACATGAAACAGAGTCAAAACAACGACATCCATTTTGTATACCTGATTCCTTCGTAAGAGGAGATTGTAATCTAGGTTAGCATCAATGAATACTACTTCAATATTGATGACCTTCCCTCCAACATATATGGGAAAGCTTGGGATAATCCCATGTGGCTTATGAGAATTCCCATCAAATGAAATCAGGAGGGTAGGTGAAGGAACAGCCGAAGGCAATCCAATGGCCTTCCAGCATGACATCGACATGACGCATGTGGAAGCTCCCTTATCAATAATGGTACGAAAAATGTTAATTTTCTGGTATGTAGACATTATTTGAAAAGCCATGTGATGAGGGAGTCGTTTTTTGACATTGAGCATGTGAAAAGTGAGAACTAAAGAGTTATTTGGATCAACTACCCCTATCGCCGAAAGCAAAGCACTTCGTTGAGCTAGACATGATAGGAGAACCTCTAAAGTGGACATGGCACATGGACTCTGAGCCAGATCCTCAACAATGGAGTAATTCTAGGTAGCCCTAGCAATAGGATTAATAGTCACACGTTTAGTAGAACCTTTCAGTATTTGTGGTATAGTCTTGACAGGGGGTCGCTCAATATGAAGGTCGGTATTTCCGGGAATATTTTTGTCCTCAGATGTTTCAGCTTCACCGTAATCACACGACTAAGTGGCCAGATGGATGTTATAACTCATCATGAAAACATTTGATGATTTCTCCCCTTCCTGGTTGCCCCTTGCAGAGGTGCCAGGATTTGAACTCGCGCTAGCAAGCAGTTGTTGCCCTTGGGGAAAAGGTTTGGTTAAGAAAGCTTGAGAGTTAGAAGTCCCTTGCTACCCTAACAAGCGTTGATCGTCTTGAATCTTTGGACAAAGATGAGTTAAATGGTCTCCACTGCATAGCTTTCATGGAAACTTGACTTTTTTTCTAGACCCATTTCCACCACCACTAGTTATTTCCAGGTTTATTTGCATCACTATTCCTTTCTTGACTCTTTTTCTTACCTCGTCCTTTCTTTTTCCCATTGGAATTTTGATTTCCTTTGGGGTTGGAATATTGGACGGCATTAACTGAAGAGGGTTGAGAAGATGAAGGTTTAGATGATGTGACCTAGTTGTTCAAAGCAGTTTCTGAAGACAACTGCTGCAATTGTCTCAATAGGTTCACCACATTTGTATCTACAAATCCAATGATACCATCCGCATTGCACCAAGCTTCGGCTTGGCTATATCAACCTTAGTCCTAGGAGCATCTTGAAATATTTTTTGTAGAATCCTAGACTGAAAGTAAATCAATTGTAACTGTTGAGCCCTAAAAATAGCTTGCTCCTCAGAATAGACTCCAGACAGGGAGACATCCTTAGAGATTTTAGGTTGTAAAGATTTCAAAAACCATTAGAGACGGTATTCCGGAGGGATTTCAACTTTAATGAGCCTCTTTCTCCGTATCCATTCCTGAATATGATCAGAAATGTTAGTTGCCATGTCCTGACAAAAATTGTCCAGAAGTTCAGTTCAGGCATCATAACGGACGAGTAACTGGAAATGATTTAGGAAAATATTAGCCAATTCGGTGAAAGATGTAAAGCTACCCCCTAGCAACTCTATATACCACTTGGCCGCATTGCCAGTCAAGTTGCATGGAAAACGTCTTAACCTAATGGAGTCATCGATAAGGGAGTTCGATGAGCAACACAAATGGAATGTGGTTACATGGTCGTGCGGGTCTTCACCGCCCTTCCCCTTGAACTTAGGAATGTCCGAAGGGAGTTTGGTTGGGACAAAAGGCCAGGTCGGATTGTATTTGATTGGACTGTTTGTTAATTTCATGAGATCTAGCAAGTTCAATGTTGCCAGAAAAGGAAGCCTAGAAGTGTTATACAGGAATAGTGCCCACTCAGATGCTGCTATTCCCACTATGATGGGTGGCTATCTTAGAAACAAATAATCAAAGTATACTATTGATTCCTTTTATGAAAATTGATGAGAGAAGAACCAAGAGGGCCAACCTGAGTCTTGCGCTTGATTTCCTGTCCTTCTTGATAGAGTTTTGCCGCTTCCTCTTTGTCTACTCAGCTTCAAAAGGACCTGTGGAATCACAACAACATGCTACTATGCAAGAAACAAGGATCTAAATTCATAAATAATGCAGGATCAGATGTGCATTAACCATGTACAAGCATATATAAACAAGTACACAAGAATATGGAAGGAAACAATAATAGCTTTATTCAGATGAAAAGTAGCAAGAAGATTACAACCATGTGCTCTGACCCAGCATCATCCTCTAGCTAAGAAGCCCTTCTTCACCTCAAGAAAACCTAGATCACCCAACACTGTGAATGTATGCCAGAATACCAACAACACTTCTCTATAAGATACAAAATTCCAGCCTGTGGATCTCTGTGATGAGGGATCCATATATAGATGATTACAGAGAGGTGAGTCATCTTTTGGGATCTTTATTAGTGTCCTCTCTCTGATAGTCCATGCTTCCACTTGGAGAATGATGATCTCTTACTCATCCCTGGTTTATCGAAAATGGAGTGGCAAGTGTCAGAGGGGAAGCTTCTGGAAGATTCCATAATCTTCCACCTCGCATTTTTGTCCCTACCATTTATCCATTCCCAACCATCGCTCCCTACAGAGGATCAAATTAGTATGCATCGCACCCTGTACCTTGGGAAGGTGATATGCATCGCACCCTCTACATTGAGCTTTCAGTATGGTCCAGTTTTGACCATTTATGAGTAGTTTTCAGTGGAGAACTTCTGGGAGATGATGTAATCAGTTGACCTTGTTCCTTTAGGCAGTGAAGCAACACTTTTAGGGACTTAGGAGCCCTCAGTTTATGGACATTTGTGATTTGGGTTGAAGTGCCCAAAAATGTCTATAATAGTGGCTGCCTAAAGCATGAGGTCGTTAATCTATTTTGATGTCGGGTGAAATGCTTTACTATGAGGATCTGAAGCTTTTCCGAGCTGGGAGGCGACCTGTAATAAGATACAATAAAATACATTATTTTGACAACATTTTTTCATGATCTAGCTAAGGCGGGCATTCCCATGCTCAACTTTATAAATTCATTTTCATGTACGTAGGATAAACGATCATCTATGTGACAGACTGATGATATGGACACATCATCCTTTGATTTGGATGATCATCTATTCGGCAATGATGTACACTGGATGTTTTTATATTCCTGAATATATCACAGCCCGGATGGATGAAACTAGATCCGAGGT